>PVIJ01005767.1:0-99878 GCA_004024925.1 Scalopus aquaticus | reverse complement strand
ATCGAATGGTTTCACTTATAACAGGAATATAGGGGAGCCAAATAAGAAAGCAACATTCAGCAGGGAAGGAGGGGAGGGAGAGGGCTCAAGAGGGAGGAGGAGGGGAGCACGGAGGACTATGGTGATGGCTCCACGGGTGAACAGGTGGTGGTAACTTATGGGGAATACATAATAATGTAAAAGATACGAATAACAAAAATAAATATTATAGTAAAAAAATAAAATAAAATTTTAAGAGAAATTACTAGAAAAAAAAACTGCAATGCGTGGATGCAAATGGGGAAGGAGCAAGGGTAAGAGTGTGCTGCGCTCATCAAGGGAAACTTCTGGGAGGAGGTGAGTTCCTAGTTCAGTCTTGAAGGAGGAAGTGTTGGGGAGATTTACAAACTGGGATATAAAGATGCGCTGAACCATCCTTAGGATCAGATCATCCTTTCCTGGATCATACATCTGTGGAAAGTGGGAAGCAGAAAAGCACACTTGATGGTAGGCTCAGAGGTTCAGACTCTCATCACCAGCAAGAAAGGTAAAGAAGAAGCTCTGCCATCAGAAATGCACCCTGGTGTGGCAGGGAGTGTCTCTGATGCTTTGGGGCTGTTTCCTCTCTTTTCAACTTTCAGGGGAAGAAAATTTTAATCGTCTTCATGTAAAGTATTAATTTCCAGGGTCTGCTCTTCCCTCTCCCCTAATCCTCAACCAACATAATCCTTCATTTACTCTCTCATTGTCTTCCCATTTAATTCCCATTTACCTTACTTTCAGGGTGACCATGATAAATGCAATAGTGTGGGTTTAAAAATAAGTGACAGTTCATAAAATATAATGAGCTAAAAATGGTTTTATTTTTTCTGCCCCTGCTTCTGTTGTATTTCCATAAGTTACTTATGCATTCCAAGTCAAACATATGGGCAGTTTGATTTTGGTTTGCTTTCCTGGTGTCAGTAAAATGAGATATCATTTTAGATGACAGTGTTAGTGGGCAGAGTGGGGGTACCCCAGGACCCCCAAGCTTGCATGCTGTACAAAGTTTACATCTAACACATAAAGATAAAGCATATTCTTAGTGTGTAAGACCTATAATAGAAAAGAACTTTAATAGAGTTTGTGTACACAGCATAGAGAGAAAATAATAGTTTCACCATGAAACACCTAAAGTTATCCCTCCCCTTGTAGGTAAATATTTCTGTTCAGAAAAACATCACCAAATGTCTAGTAATCCCCCCAAAACTTATAATACTAAACAATAATTTGCATGCATCATTTATTTTCCAACTTCTTAATTCAGTTTTGGGTCTTAGGTCTCCAGAATCTATCCTGGAACAAGAAGGGAACTAACCCTGTACAGGAAATTCAAACACCCAAACACACACACACACACACACACACACACACACACACACACTCAATTTTGAACATCTTTGGGATATGGGAGAAAACCAAAGTACCCAGAGAAAACCAAGACAGGCAAGGGGAGAACTTGCAAACTCTACACAGCCAGTGACCTTGGCTGAGAATTGATTCTTTTTTTCCCCCTCATCAAAGTAGTGATGAAGTGATGTTGAATTAAATGACATGATTCAAGAAACTGCTGTACTTTGAATAGTGAATGAGACAAAAATGTTAAGAAGGTAAACACACTCCGAGAAGCAGAGACCCCGCATATAAATGAATCAGAGGAAACCAACAGGAGACATGCTTCATAGGTAAGTACTGCATCTTTTAATGCAGAGTTTGGAAAACCATATTGTATTTTCACAAATATTACAATAGTGTTCTTTTCCTTCAACCCATGTCGATACATATGCGGGGTATGATAGTCAAGAACCTCTGCTCTGCTATGCTTGCTTAAGAGAAACAAGGACACTACAGAAATGGAGACAGAATTTCATTTGATACTTCAGTTGGTCCTTTATCTGACCTACTATTTCACATATCTTTTCAAAATTAAATGTTGACATCTTGATGGTATTATTAATACAGCCATTGTAAGTATGAGATAATAAAGATTCAGGAATCATACCACATTCTATTTATTTCTATCTTTCAATTTCTAGTGATATTTTCACAATCTTTGAAGTCATTTTTATGGTAGAATGAATACCTATGCAGAAATCAAAATAACAGAAACAAATGGAACACATCTGACTGATTCAATCATGTTAAAATTAGAAGCAAAACTTGGCTTATTAATATTTATGACTCGAAACTATGTCCTTGTATTTTGTCTAACAGTATCCAATGTTATATTTAATGACTGAATGATTTGATTTTTAAAAATTATTTAAATATTGTGGTTTAAGTCTTTTATTATTTGAAAATAAACAAGTTCTTGAAAATCCAACTTAGCACTTCTCATTTTTCCCTTTAGGGTCATAAATGCTTCATTTGCATGTTTACTTATCTTTGCATAGGACACAAATGTGTGATTCCAGTAAAGTTCTAAAAGTCAATGTTGTTTTACTCTTGTTGACTTAGTCTTTTAAAATTTAAAGCTCTATAAGTAAGGTGTGCTTTACCAAGGAAGGTAGTGGGTACCTAGTGAGCCCCGTGACCCCTGAAACTGAATGTGAACATCTGTGTCTCTGCTGTGACCTGTCCTAGTCTCAAGTGGGATCTAGAAGCAAAGCTTACATATATATATTTCATGCCTCCCCGGTGGCGCAGCGGTTAGGCGCTGTGCTGTGGAGCTATTGGCAACAGCGACGTGAGTTCGACGCCTGGCTCGGGAGATTCCCACATGGCTCAGCAGACCTCTCCTGCCTCGCCCACTGCTCCCCTCAGCAGTGTGTTTCCGTTGATCTGCCTGTTCTGCTCCCCACTCTGTCTCTGGTGAACCCTCTCACTGCCCCACGCCTCTGGTCTGTACCCCAGCTTGTATACACAAATAAATAAATAAATAAATATTTTATATATATATATATATATATATATTTCAAGAGATGTGTTAATAATAAATATGACATAATATGAATACCTAATAAATTATAGTTATCTACATTGAGTACAGCTGATCCTTGACAAATCTGGGTTAGGGGAGGCCACTCCCTGTGCAGCTTAAACCCCGCATATAACATACTTTCCACATATCGGATTTTGCATTCAAAGATTTAAACAACTGACACACGGTTGGTTGAATTCATTAATACAGAAACTGATGATTAAAAATATTCTGAGCATTGATGGACCCACAAAGTTTTAACCATTCAAAGATCAACCATTTTTATTTTTTGGCAAAGTCCTAAGCATTTACCTGTATCATCTTGTTTCATACTTTAAACAAATCTTCAATCTAGCTTTTTTTTTAAATAAAGGGTGAAGAAATGGAAGCTCATTGACATTACAAAAATTGCAAAAGTTTCATATCTACTATGTGGGAAAGGGCAAGTTTAAGTATCTGTTCAATTCTAAAACTTGAGATTCAGTTAATGGATGTTATAAATATTTTAATCAGATAAAAAATAACTAAGTCTTTGATGTTGGTCAGTTATTTTATTAAAATATTTAAAAAAATAGATACTATTTCCACAATTACTTCCTTTCTATGTTGTTACCACTTACCAGTTTGGATAAATTGCCAGTTCATAAACATTGCTGCCACTTGCTAGTTTGGAGTTGGCGAGAAAACCTGCAACTTTAGTTCCGAAGGATTCAGTATGATGTCTGGGATATTTCTGTCCCTTCAGGGAAACAAGTTGGCAGTGCATTAAAAGTCTATCTCCTGTTTCAGAGCTATCTACAGAACTGTCTTTCTTAACCTGATTTTAACTTGCTTCCTTTCCTTAACCTTCTGTCCTTCACCCTAACCATCCTACAACTGGAGACTCTCCACCTAAAAATGGCATACATGAGATAAGCAAGTATGTTCTTTCATTCTTTGTATATTTTGCTTTTGCTTTTCTTTTCACACACTTTTATTTTCTGTCTAATGTATAGATTGTGCCACTCCTTCCTGTGGCCCACAGTCTCAATCTGTACAGTTGGTTTGTGTTTTAGTTCATGACACAGCTGAAAATATCTCCCTCCACCTCCAGTTAGACTTATCACTCTATCTTTCATTGTACCTCCTATCATCACTTTCTAATATCTCGCTTGGTTGGCTTCCACCCAAAGAAGCCCTTTCCACCTTCACCAACTTGAGGTCCTTTGTGTAAAACAGTCAAAAGTAGTCTTCTGAGCCCTGAGCAAATTGTGCTCATGCTCTCTGCTCACAGACGTTTCTGTGAGATGCCCATCATTTTGAGGCATCCTGACCACAATCCAATACCTTGATTTGTTCCTCTTCTGTTCCTCTCCTTTGAATTTCCACACAACTTCCTTCCCTACCCTGGTTCCTTGCCTGACTTTTAAAATCCCTCTGTCTTCACTTTCTCTAAGGCAGGTCAGACTGCTTTTTTATCTGCCTCTTTCTGCTCTGTCAGTCTTTCAAAGACTTGCTTTTCCCTCTTGATATTTATCTGACTTTGGTAACTCCTTGAACATTCTTGCCAAGCTTCTGATCAAACAGTTGCACTATTTCTGAACATGATTTTACCTAAAACTGATATTTGATTTGGGATTACTTTTGTTCCATCATGGGCGCCCCAGATTCTTGAGACTCTTCATCATCTATGATCACAACGAGTGAGGCCTGAGCTGCCCTGTGCCTTTAGTTTTCTAGTGTACCAGCAAGCTTCTCGTCACACAAACTAACAAGCCAGAGGCAGCCTTGATAGAGGTTAGGTACTGCTGTCTATGTATAAGGTTAAAACTGTGTAGAGTCAAAATTATACTTGGGAGAAAAAGCAACTCTGAAGTGTGAAAAGAGTAGAGAACAGATGCTTTTTAAATCATACAACCCTGCACACTATTATGTACCTATAAATATATAATGTATATAGTAATGTTCCTTTTTTAGTGAGAAGAAGTGGTTGCTTTATGTTTTTTTTTAAGATGTATTTATTTATGCATACAAGCTGGGGTACAGGCCACAGGCGTGGGGCAGTGAGAGGTTTCACCAGAGACAGAGTGGGGGGCAGAACAAGCAGATCTATGGAAACACACTGCAGAGGGGAGCAGCAGGCGAGGCAGGAGAGGTCTGCCGTGCCATGTGGGAATCTCCCCAGCTGGGCGTTGAACTCGTGTCGCTGCTGCGACAGCTCCACAGAGCAGCACTTAACCGCTGCACTACTAGGGAGGCCCGTGCTTTATGTTTTAAAACTAGTCAGTAAAAATATATACAGATAAATATATAAATGGATGTGTGCATATATACATTTGATATTAATCTTTTAATATTTGAATCATATTCAATGCAGTAAAGTGATCCCACACAGAGAAGCATCTGGGAAATGAAACAGACTGAAATAACAGGGGATGTGTATCTCTTATTTCACACATATTCTAGGGTAAGGTGTATGCCTGCTGTGTGTGGTGGTAAACAGAACCTGCACTATTTAAATTTTTTTCTCACTTTTAATTTTTCGTTACTTACAGGCAAAATGTAAAAGTAAGTTAACAAGTTGAATTCTCTTGACTTGGTGATTATATAATAATATCAGATTCGTATTTCCCCCCAAATTATCTTCAGATTCATATTTTAAAAATCTTATTTCATCTAAACATAATGTCTAATAATATTGGTTCATGTGTTTTCCCATGTGTTTCAATCAAGGGTTCTAATTTTATTTAACAAGATTAACGAGGGGCCTCCCTGGTGGCGCAGCAGTTAAGCGCTGCGCTATGGAGCTGTCGGCAGCGCACAATGCACGTTCGACGCCCGGCCGGGGAGAATCCCACATGGTGCGGCAGACCCCTCCTGCCTCGCCCGCTGCTCCCCTCAGCAGTGTATTTCTGATCTGCCTGCTCTGCTCCCCGCTGTCTCTGGTGAACCCTCTCGCCGCCCCACACCTCTGGTCTGTACCCCAGCTTGCATGTATAAATAAATAAATCTTAAAAAAAAAAACAAGATTAACGAGAGGAAAATCCGTAAGTTATATGTTATCTTTTTACCTGTTATCTTTTTACCTGTATCAGGTTGAACTGATAAGAATCACTCACATTGTTGCAAACAATTGTGCAAATCTAATATAATCTTGCAAAAATAAACCTCGAAAATGACAAATACCAATATTGTTATTCTATTCTGCTCCACTGAGTTTAGAATAATGATCAGACTCGAACTGTCACCTTTCATTTTATTTCCAGTTTCTTCTCTCATATATATTTTTACATACCTAAAGCTACACCATCTCACTGTTTAGTGACTGAGGCAGGTACTGCCCTTCAGTATGTTCGGTACCAGAATTGTTACTCAGAAGTGTCTGAGGTTTATCAATCTGTTTAGAGGGTGAACTGGGTTATATTTCTTCTGAAGTCTTTTGCTGAACAAGCACATTCACTTTTCTTTGTTCTTGTGTTTCTTTGGGAAAATCTCAGGAATTAAATGATGAAGGTCTGTAACTGCTAGTTTGCTTTTTACTTCTATTGAAACTAAAGTAGCTCCCCTCAACGCCTAGGTCTCATATGCATGATATTCTTATTCTGTGGTGCCTCTTTCTTCCAACAAATGTTCATTGTTCACCTGACTTATTTCAAGCATTTTCTAGTTGATCTGTTTCTGATTAGTTAATTGATATTTCTCAGGTTATTTAAACCGTGAAATATGGATCATTTTACACTTTTTTCTTTTCAGTGTTTTTCTGTAGGTTTTTTCTTTTTAAATACATTTAAGTTCCTGAGATCATATCTCATTTCTAACAATAAAGATTGTCCAGTTTATAATCTTTTATTCTATTGAAAATAATCTCACTTTAGCAGGTTTAGATTTTTTACACTCAATTGCTTGGCCTATACTAAATGGGACAACATTTAGTATACTTTTAGTATACTTACTTTTAATAAGTAAAAGGTAAAAATAGTAATAGTACCACATATTGAGGATCTGCTGTAATTCATTATGTCCTCACCACTTTAAAACGTATCCCATTTAATCCTGACTTTAGGCAGGTTATTGACCATATCTGATTGATGAAGCTACTGAATCCAAGAACAATTAATAATTATGAAATATATAGTGCTAACATTCACTCACAATTAAGTATTAAGCTCTTCATGGAATTAATTATGCACAATCTTTTATAATTCCATAGAAGTTTTATGTGTTTGGCTCTCTTTCTCCCAATTATATTATAGTTGAGGGCAGAGTTCATATTTCATATTTTCTCATTTCCTCAAACATCACACAGTTAATAATCTTCCTTTAGTAGATATTTATAAAATTAAATTATTGTATATAGTCATGAAATTTTCCCCTCTGCTTTCATCACTTAAATAAGAGCTGATCTCTAGTGTAAACCATTGGTGATAGGTTCCCTATGGATCAGATTTAGTTGAGGATGAGAGACCCTGCCTAAGAAGATCGAAGAAGTAGTCACAGTTCTCTTCCTATCTTTACTCTCAATGGGGGATGTCACTCACACTTCTCAATTTCTATACCCAATCTTCCCAAGTTCATATGAGAAATACATAAATTTGCTCTTCAAATTTTAGTGTGGTGAGCAGGGTCACAGAAGGGAGAAATACATTATTGAAGTGTAATGACTGCATCACTGTAATGAAAATCAAAGGTAGAAGTTGACCTAAATAAAAGGGTCTCTTGGCTCTATTTGCCTTAGCTCATGCATAAAGAATGCTTCTGTTTCAATAGGTCTTGGGACTTTACAGACTCTACTGAGGGCACCACAAACTGGAAATCACAGCCCTATCATTACCAGTGAGAGTTTAGGGTTAAGGTTAATAGCTAGGTTTGCAGCTGAGCTAGTTAAACAGAGTTTCAAATGTCCGTGTCACTAAAGCCTCCAGGGGAGATTGTAATAAGGCCTCAGCACACTGTCGCACAAGTCCTCAAATGATTTCATAATTTTTTTTTCATTGGAAGTTGTGTAAATTGAGTCAGCACCTGGGTCACTTTTCACGTGTATTGACCTCCATTCTCACCAGATTCTCTGTAGGGCCTAGTGTTTTCATTTTGGGGTGTCATCAAGTTGACATGGTCAAAAGAGCAATGGTTTTCCAGACAAACCAAACTTTGTGAGAGATGAAAAAGGAAAAAAAAAAAACAAAAGAAAACTTTAACAAATATATCTCATGTCGGCCTTTCATTTTAAGGATTGACTGTCATTTCTACTCTCTTGCTACTTAAGACAAAAGATTATGGTAAAATATTTGGCACAGAAAAAAGAGCAGAGATTTATCTCTTCTAGGTTAAGTTTCCATTGCAAGAAAAAATATGGTGGATGTCATGTACAAATGTTGGGGTGAGAAGGTGAGATATAATAAATAGGTCTCTTGGTTACCAATATCCACCTCAATACTCACTTGGCTACCAAAATCCAGTAAAAGCTCACTTATGGGAGCATATATATATATACTGGGGAAAAATAAGGTGTGGACAAGGGCAGCTCCACGGATTAGATTTGGGCTCTTTAATACTCTAGAGCTCTTTCCTCTCTGTTTCTCACCAGTTGTTCTCACTTTCTCCTAATGCAAGTGTCTTTCTTAACGAGTCAGTTAACTGTCAGAAATCAAATCCATGAATGTAATTCCATTTTAGTGACTGAAGAAGAACTTAGCCTATTGGCTCTCTAGGTCCATCCTGTAGAGCAATGCTGGTGGCCTGCTTTATGTTATGTGCTGATGCTTAGACCACTCAGCAAGCCAAGTCGCTGCAGGGGGTGCTATAATTTCTTGATAGTCACAGACCCTTTTCTGAGGAGAGATTATGCTTTACTAACAACCTCTAAGAGAAGCACATGATTGGCATCTGGAGGACTCGTTTGCTAAAGGATATGAGGGGAAATATATTAATTCTAGAACAAGGGAGATACGTGATGGGTAAATGGATAGGTAGGGAGGGGACAAAACTAATAGTTACCTAATACAATCTAACATATTGGTTTTCTACACTGAATAACAAATCACCTCAAATTCAGGAGTTTAAAATAAACCCACGTGTAACCTCACAGTTTCTGTAGGTGAGAAGTCTGGATATGGCATAGCTGGATTCTATGTTTAGGGTCTCATGAGTCTGAAATCAAGGTGTCAACCAGGGCTGCATGCTAATCTAGAGTGCAGAGTCCTCTTCCAAGCTCACTCATTGTTGGTAGAGTTCAGTTCCTCGCAGCTGTGCGTCTGAGGCTCCTGCTTTCTTGCTGGCTGTACCAGAGGCATTTTCAGGAACCAGTGTCCTCTTGTCTATCACTGCTACAAGGTCTTATCTGGGGCATGGCAATTTGTTTCCTCAAAGCTAGTAGGAGGTGTTCTTTCACATTGAGTTTTCCTTTTAGGGAAGGTTTGGATCCTGCGGTAAAGGGCTCACCTCTTTCGGTCAGGCTTATCAAGGATAACCATCCTTTGATTAACTCAAACTGTTTTGGAACCTTAATTATATCTACAAAATGCCTTCATCTTTGCTCCAAAATTGACCATATATATGTATATATGTGCGTGTGTGTATATATATTCTCACGTACACATAATTGCATATATACATGCACAAATATAGATATAATAAACTTTTTGATTTGCAAATTCCAATTAATGTTATATAAAATTGCTTCTTACATTTTACTTAGAAATGTTATATAGGATAATTTCTGAATTTCCTTCACATGAAATTTTTTGTCTTTAATTTTCTCTTATCTGTGCTTTGAAATTTCAAAAATTGACTTCCAGCTGTCACTATTGTCTGGTTTCATATATCTCAGGTGTCCTCAAGGATATGATTTTAAAACCCACTAAAACCATTTGCATCATGTGAGCCAGGGTCTTGGACCCCAATCAATTACAGGGTCATCTCCACTTCTTAGGCAATTGCATTGGGGCTAGAGGATGTTTTTAGGAAAGCATGAATGACTGTGTTTTTGACTGACTTAAGAGACCATGATCTTTCAGGAATCAAGGTGTTTCAAACTGTGTTATTTAGAATATAGATAGTACTTGGAATATAAATTTTTCTTGCAGTGCTGAATTTCTTCTAATTATTAAAAAAATATATATCAAGTATTTGCTTTTTTCCTCAAATAACATCAATTGCCCTAAAATTTGGGAATAGCCAATGAACAGAAAGAAAATGCAACAAGTGGTCTCAAGCTGTTCTTTGGGAAATCTATCTTTAATCAACCAGAGAAATGCTTTCCTTTAAAAATATATGTTCTTCTTTTAAGCTCTGTCTCTCTGTCTGTCTGTCTCCATCTATTATCTCTCTCTCTGCATATACAAACACATACACACATATAACATGTGTGCTAGTGATTAACTGAAGTATGTTATAATCCTTGTCTTAGATGATTTTTAAAAATTGTGTTTTTAAGAAATGTTTCAAATCAAAGCATCCTCACTGAGACGTACTTATTAAATTACAAATAGCTCATTGAAGATAATAGTGATGATGTTAATGATAATGAAGGGTTTTCATTTTTTTAAAAAATTTCAAATGTTTTTGAAGCTCTTGCATATATTTAATTTTAAGCTGCATTTTCTAATTCTAATATATTTTTTATGACTGCACTATGGACAGTATTTTCCATTGAGTATTATTTGTTGAGAATTGGAAAATTCTTCCCTTCTCCTATAAATAGGTAACATAGTCTTCAGATTAAGTAAAAAGAAAAAGTTACAATTCAAAAGACAGAATTTTGGTTGCTCCAAATACAGTTTGCATTCATAGGGATCTTATTGTTAAATTTACTATATTAATAAGCTCTGAAAGCATTCAAGAATTCCTGACAGGACTATCTTCTCTCCATCATTTACTCTGCCTCTGTGGGTAGACAACAGGAATTCCCTGTCCTTTGCCAAGTATGAGACATGCTAGAACCCAATCATAAGACATGATCTTCCAGTATATTAAATCTCAACACCTTCATCCCAGTAACCATGCTTTTTTGGTATACATCAGCAGTGCTTGCAAAGAATATGCGTGGTACTTAATGAGTGTGCTGACATGGGAGGAGTCATCTATCCCTTGTCTCTGACACCAAATTTGGTATTAATAGAAAATATTTGTCAGCTATATCTATCAGCATTTTCAATCCATTTTAGGTATGTGTCAAAATCATAATAGAAGTTATTTTGCTTATGACATGGTCTGAACGTGCAATTCCGGATCAGAGTATCACTTAGGTCACTGAGATATGACTAGTAGAAAACAGTACAAATTTCAATAATTTCCCACTGTCTAGAGATTGTCTGATTGTTCACTTAGGAAAATATAAGATTTTTCATATCTCCACCCTAGCATCCCTGACACAGCCTCTGCTATCATTTAGGAATTACTGTGCATAAAGGAAGAAATATAGGACAGAAAGCTGGAGCTTTCTTCAGGTAGATCTGAACTTCAGGGGTGATTTGGAGATTGATACATTCTACCATCTACTTAAATAAAAATTTGTTTTATCTGTTATTGTTCAGAATCACATTGGTTACATATGAGCAAACCATGTGATAAAATCTAGTTGAAAAGACTTTGTTCATGGTAAGTCAATTATGTTTAAAAACTGGTGACTGAAAAATTATAACGTTCACAGGTATTGGTATGCGTCCATTGTTTATGAATATTCAAGCCATGCTGCAGTGACTTATGTTCTAGTAAGAAAGTCTCCCCCATTCACACTACTTAGAACACACTGACTGAAGGTCAGTGGCTGAGATTCTCAGAGCCTTCCAACGTCAGTGCAGTAGCAAATGTGAAGGATGGAGTTAGTTTACTCAATAGATGGGAACATCACACATAAGGGACTTAATATATGGGAACCTTGTCTGGTTGCTTCACTGTTCTGAGTGTCAGTTTACACCTCTAAAAAATGAGTTGCTTGTTATGTAGACAGTATTCAGGTTTTTAGGCATAGAACATCTTTTCTTCATCTCATTTTAAATCCATAACTACCTAGTAGGTATTTATTAATATTATTTTTATTCCACAGATGGAAAAATGATAGTTAAGTAAATTTGAGGATATTATTAAGGCAACATGGGTAATAAACATTGGGGTGAAGAGTCCCATCCTGAGCCTCTACTTCAAATTTTCTCCCTTGTTTAGCTCCTTGAACTGCTATGCTATCTATAGTCGAAACAATATGGATTGCATGTCATCTTTTTTAAAGCATCCAAAATAATACAGTTCCAAATATCTCATCTTATCAAGTGACCAGAGTATCTTTGACAATTATTGTCATTAATTTGCTAGTACAGGATTTGTCCTAATCTTCCACACTCTGAGGAAAATTATAATGAAAATAGACTTATTTTTTGGTATGGTTTCTTTCTTTCTTTTTATTTTTAGACAAGTCAGGCAAATTGATCATATCGAAAGTCCTGAAAGGTGAGAATTTATAATTTCTCCTGTTCTTCACATCGCACTTTTTAAGTTCACTGTCAAGTCAGTGTAAACAAAAACAAAACTTACTGGTCATGACATTCACACATGATTTGACAACAAAACAAAGCCAGAACCCATATTTATCCTCCAGCCTTGCTTCATAAGCTGCAGATGTAAATGAACTTGAGCTCAAATGCTGAAATGAGTACAAAATTGTATTGTTAGCAGTACCTGTGAAATTCAAAGGGTATCATACAGGTCAAGTCACTTATCAGTAAGTCAGAACCTAAAAGTATTAATCATTTTACTAAATATTATAATGGAAATGACCCACTTTAGCAATCTACATAAATAGAGAAACAATTAGGTGAAATGTGACTTGTTTTAGTAGAGAAATTTCCTGACATGACATACTTCATAACAGTGTATGTCTATATCAAAAACCATCCTGCCGGAATAAGTTTGCATCTTAGGAATTTAGAATGTTCATGGTAAAGATGCTCTTAACAAGCATGATTTCCAAATATGCTCCCTGGAATTTATGAGTGTTGTGAAAATGATGCACATTATTGTTTTGTTTCCTTTTACTGTCTGTTATTATTTTTGATGGCTGTGTTATATTTTGTCATGAATATGGGACAACATCCCAAATACAAATGTACAGCTCAGTGGTTATCACAAAGAGATTGATTCCTAAATCACCGCCCAGGTCAGAGGAAGTAACACTGCCAGGGGCACAGAAGCCTCCCTTGGGTCCCCACCAGATCATGACCCTCCCCCACCCTCCATTCTTTTCCAAGGTAATCACTATCCTGACATCTCATGCAATAGTTTAGTTTACCTGGTACACCATGCATTATTTTATGTCTGGTTTCTTCTGTTCAATATTGTTTGTGATATTCATCATTATGGAATGTGGTTATATTTCATTTATTTTTATTTCTGTATTAGTATTTCATTTTATGAACTTACCACAATGTATCCACTTACTATTGATGAACATAGAGGAGGTTTAGACTTTGGCATTATTAAAAAATAATGCTGTTGGACAATGACTTCTGACCAAGATGAACAAAAACAAGATAGAATAAATCATTGCACCTGAAATAGTAAAAACCACAAAATTAGACAAGAGGTGTAACTGTTTTCAATAAAATTAGATAGACACAGGCCATGAAATATGTGATCCCTATGAAATGGGAGTTACATGATGTGGCCCTTGGATCACTTCAGATTACTACCTTGAGAGAGTTTTCAGGCTGTCTTGCAATGGGGGTGGGGGTGAGGGGGGGTGTCCCAGGTCCCAGGCAGACTCCCTAAGCTTGCAAGGGTGAGCACTGGAGAGGAGACAGCTGTAAAGAGAATTGTGGGAATATAAAGGGTCCCCCGGAAGACTCAGTGGAAGAATACTAATCAGCGTGTGACATAAGGAAACTACCTGAGGCAGGCAGAGAATACCTGAGCCACTTGAGAATATCAGAGGGAACAATATGCAGCTGGGAACAGTGCCTGACTCCTCCAGTTTAACTGGAAGATCTGATTAGGGTGAAGTACTTTGGTTGTTCTTATCACACATATTTTCGTTTACCAGTATTAATGCGATATAATTGTCACACAGTACTATAAGTTTAAGGTGTACAGCATAATAACAACCTGCACATATAGAAACGATTACCACAAGTTTAGTTAACATCCATTATCATCTCATATAAATGAAAACTGTGGCCAGGAATTATCTTGTAAAACACAGGAGTTATTCCTTGGAATCTACCCAAAGAACACAAAAAACATAAATTCAAAAGGATACCTGCACCCTTATGCTTATTGCAGCACTATTTACAATAGGTAAGCTATGGAAGCAACCCAGATGCCCAAAAATAGATGACTGGATCAAGAAGATGTGGTGCATATACACCATAGAATACTATTCAGCAATCAAGAAAGATAAATTCATGCCATTCAGATCCACATGGATAGCACTAGATGGGATTATGCTCAGTGAAATAAGCCGGAAGGAATCCATATTGGATGGTTTCACTTATAAGAGGAATATAGGGAACCAAATAAGGGATCAGGAAAAAAAAACGAGAGATATTCAGTGAGGGGGGGTGGATAAGGGCTCAAAATGGTGGAGAGGGGAGCACAGGGGACTGTGGTGATGGTGAACAGGTGAATTGGTGGTGGGAATTTTCAGGAGAGGAGAGGAGAAAGTATACACTGTACAAAATGAACAATGATGCAATACACACACATATATTAAAAAATTAAAAAATAAAAATCTAAAGAAATAAATAAAACACAGGTGTTTTTGTAATGTATGAAAGTTGCTTAGCTTAGTATAGAAGTAAAGGCAGTTTCATGCAGTGCAGAAGTTTACTTTTCAGATATCAAAATACAGGTTAGTGAGAGTGTAAGGGCCACCTCCTACTTGTTCACTGTTTATTTCCCAACTACCTCCCCCTCTTCAGTCTTACAGCCACGCCTGCTTGTTTTCAGTGTCAATCAGTGTATTGCCGAGGCAGCACACTGCCTCATGGTTTAAGTTCCAGGTTTCATAAGTTCCAAAGGTGAATGAGAATAAACTTGTAACATGGAGCCCTCCAAACCCCACCCCCCCAGAGCCTGAGACTCACCAAGAGACATAAGCAGCCCCCAGCCCTGTACAAAGCAACAGTACACCTCCCCTCTCCCTGACCAATCCCATCCTTTTCCCACCTCCCCAACATCCTTCCAAAGCCCTAAGCCATGCAACAGGGGTAGTGGGCTGTGAAGAGGTAGGTTGGGGCTTATCCATTAATCCAGAGATAGGCACAGGCTCTTCCCATTACTGGCTATTGTAAACAATGCTGCTGTGATATCTCTTCAAAACAGTGTTCTATTTCCTTCAGATATATTTCCAGAAGTGGAATTTTTGGATCATATGGCAGACTAATTTTTAAGTGTTTAAGGAGCTCCCATACTTCCATAGTAGCTTTTCCAGTTTACAATCTTTCAAACAGTCCACAAGGTATTTTCCCCTCAGCATCCTCATCAGCATTTCTCTCTCTTTTATTTTTCTGTGCTCACCACCTATAACAGATCCTAAAAGTGGAACCAACTACACAATTTGTGGGATCAAATGCAAAATGAAAATGCCAGGCCCTTTGTTCAAAATCATAAAGATTTTCAACTTAGCTTGAGTCTGGGGCTGAAAGAGCTGAAGACTACTTAAGCATTAACCTCTGTGTGATTGACCCAGTTTAAAAGAAAGACCTGTTTAACAGCAAGATCAGTCTGTTTCCAAGGTACTTGATTTTTCTCTCAGGCCTTGTAGATCTGCTGATATTTACATTTTCTTCTTTCGTATTCACAGACATGATTTTTTTTCATCGACTACTAGATATGGTATATGCAAAATTAGAGAAATAATTTGTAACCTAGCATGAGGAGATTTGGCTCCATAAAGGATTTTAATTTTTCTGGCAATCTCTTTTTGACCCAAGGAAAGCTATGATCTCTTTTCAGAGATTGAGTTTTTTCAATGTTAGGCTTTAATTAAGACAACAGCTGATCTACTTCTGGTTCAAACTAAAGCTTGCAGTTTTTAAAAGAACTCAACTCTGAGAGACCTCCAAGTCCAATATTTTACTTTTATTTTTGTCCCCTTGGTCCTGTTCTGATCCATGCTTATACTTTTAGCTACCTCTTCCTGAATTAGCAATTGTCCCTAGGATAACTAGGTCCCTCACACATACCCAAGAATAATTTTAAAAATCACTTTAATAGGATCACTTTAAACAATAACTTCATTTTTAAGAGGGAATGACAAAATAAATTTTGTGGTTTCCACTGCATTAGATTCTTGACAAATTTCATTTTAATAGTTTTAACAACCATATTAGGTAGGGTGTAGTATCCACATTTCAGAGTTAAAATCCCGTTCTCATTCCACTCCATCACACAGTAGGTGGTAAATTAACAACCTAGCCTTGGTCTTGGTAACGTCAAAGCCTGTTTTCTTTAAGTAAAATTACATTTTCATCATAATGTGGATTGCAAATTTTACAAGTAATATTTTTAGTGTTGTGAAGACTGCTCTGTCTAAATTTTAAAACTGCACCTAAATGAGTAACATAGCTAACTAACAGTGTTAAGTGTGGTCTTCCATGATGACACTCTGAGGGTTGATTTTATAATTTATTTTAATTATTCAACTGGATGATGGACATGTCCGCCTTTATATGGAGAATGACTGAAGACTCAGTGGAAGACTCTTTTACAAATACCTTTCTAGCGATATGTTGCAAATAGGGAGCACCTGTTATCCAGCGAGGTCGCATGGATGTGCGTGTGTGCATATATGTCTGATGAAGATCAGAAAATAAACAAGTGCTTGGAAGCAGGTCAGCCCATCTTTTAACACACTCTCTGTACTGGGTTGATCTGCTGGCTGGAGATAGTAATAACCTGGCTAGACATTCCACCTTTATGCTGTATTTGAACAGCTTTGAAAGCCTTACTAAACCCCCAATGGCTCTGGTTTTATTCTAAACTCTGACATGAAATCCAACATGATCTTCTCATAAAAACTTGACTACACCATATTTATCATTTATAAATATAAGCATGTATAGTCAGGCTGTTTCCTACTTTCATTAAAGTCAGCATTAGCATATTACAACATCCAAAAGAAAAAGCTAATAATGCCATTTTACAAGCACTAGCACAAAGGTGTTTTGGTTAATAAATGCAGTCACACCACCCATCACACCTAAACTCCCCTAAAACTTCCCCTTAGGGATCTCTCTCTCCAGATTCTCATTCCAGGGACGGAACAGCAACTTCAACCTCTTCACTTCCTTATCTCCCTTCCCGACCCCTGACTGCTCAGTCTTTGATATGTAAAGCAGAAGTCACAGCTGATGACCTGCGGCTGAATATAGCCCAAAGGCATTTGAAGTGTGGCCTTCACAGAGTGTTGTAAAATTTGAATCTGCCAACCTTGAAAGTCAGGGTACTCATGTTAAATATACAGATACTTCAATTTTCTTGGCAAGCCAGAGAATCTGATGACCCAGACTTTCTGCCCATATGGCACTAACACTAGTGCAAAGCAGTTTCCAGTCCCCACTTAGTCCTGTCTTAGGCATTCAAATTGGCTGCCTGTGCAGTCAAGTGAGCCAAGCTATATTTTGCTTCTCTCCTGTATTTGCATCTACATCACTCAACTAAACATAAATTATGTATTTATGGACCTATATTCCTGAAAAAACTGGAACTGGGGCATCTGAATGGGTGAGCAGAAGTACTTGCAACTTAAATGTTTCCATGACATAAAAATCAGTAAGTGCAATTGTCTGCCCACTGCCTGATAGTGGAGGGGGAGGTATGCGGACCTATGCTCTCTCTCTAGATAGGGCATCTATTAGTCCTCCCTGGCTATTTAGGGCCGGGCTCCTTGAAGGGGGGAAGGGCACAATTGACACTAGGTTGTTTTTCTATCTACATCTGTCAAACATCTTTCCTCCTGACCAGAACATCTGTCCTATGGTTGCTGAACTTTTCATGTCCTTATGAAGAGGTAGATTCAGACCTCAGTCTTCTTAGAGTGTCTTTATACAGAAACATTTTCATACTTTTTTCACAATACATAATATGATGATTTGCTGTGAAGTTCACCATAGACATTTTTTTCTCCACATCAAGGCTTCTTTTTTCTTTTTTTTTTTTTCAAGATTTATCCATCCATACAATACAAGCTGGGGTACAGGCCAGAGGCGTGGGGTGGCGAGAGGGCTCACCAGAGACAGAGTAGGGAGCAGAACAGGCAGATCAGAAACACACTGCTGAGGGGAGCAGCGGGCGAGGCAGGAGAGGTCTGCAGCGCCATGTGGGATTCTCCCCGGCTGGGCTTCGAACTCAAGTATTACGCGCTGCTGACAGCTCCACAGGGCAGCGCCTAACAGCTGTGCCACCAGGGAGGCCCCACATCAAGGCTTCTGACGCATTTTGCCAACATTAAGGATTTGAACGGTGATGTTTTCTTAAACTTATAGTTAAACTGAAACCCAGCTATGGATGGAGAAGGAAGGAAGAAGCAAAGAGCTATAGGTACTTACCTGGGACCTTGATGAGAAAAATACATGGATGTTATAGGATAGCAAAGAGACTCTGAGGATATTTCAATAGCTAAGCACAAAATATGCACACATATAATATCCACCATTTGGATCACAGCAAAAATCAGAATTTGTAAGTTTTGAAATCTTGCACACATTGATTTACCAAACTGCTAGAAGTTAATGGCTTCTAGATTCAGGCGCTGCTTTATTTTACAGAATTTGATCTCCTAGGCAACTATCTTATTACATTCACAATTCCCCACATTGCCTAATTTTACAGTATTTACAAATGTAAAAACATTGCTTTAGGATAGGTGTTTGGATTTTGCAATTTAAATTTATATCAGATTTATTATAATCTAAGCCAGTGCTGCTCTCTGAACCATTATGATCTTGTTCTGTGATCTTGTTTTTTAACTTTTAAAAATTTGTGGCAAAATATACATAACATAGAATTTACCACATTTGACATTTTAATTTGTACAGCGTTGTGTTAAATGTGTTCACAATATTGTGGAAGCCATCTCCAGAACTTTCTTTTAGGATAAGACTTAACCTTCACCAGAGATGAAGCATCTTTAAAATAGATAATTTTAAATATTAATCACTTTTAAATGAATAGTTATAATGCCTTTCATAAAAGCTTGATGAATTCTCTGATATATGCCTTAGGATTTAATGTGCTGTATGGAATATGAAGTAGTGCTTTGTTTGCAAGGTACATATGAACATAAGATTAGTAAAATATACTTTCAACATGATCAATTCCAAATATACAATGTGATAAAAGAACAAATAGGACTGGCTACCTTGAAAATTAATGCTTTTTATTTATCTTCCCATTGTCTTCTCTCCAGTCTCCTCCAGAATAAAGACATCCTTCTCTCGGCCTGTGTGATTCCTACAGAAATTTGAGGAATATCCCGGATTCTCAGGCTGGCTGAGCAGTCAGAGTAAGACAGATTAGTAGGGGTGTAAATTCTCAAATAAATAAGGCAACACAAGGGTATACATACCCAGAGTCAAGGAATGGGGTAGGTGACTGAGGTTTGAAGGAGAGAGGCGGGAACCTCACATAACCACAAGAAGGTAATTCATAGGACAAAAACCAGATGATCTATAATGAGGTGTTTTCCCTGCCTTATCAATAGGTTATTTGATATTTTTTTTTGCCATATCAAAGGTTATTTCTGGAGTGTCCCCTAAATCTTGGTAACACCAATTTTCATTCTTCTATGTAAAGGAGTGGTAGAAAGTTTCCCTTGGGTCTATAGAGCCTCAGTTGGCCTCAACTTGAAATAGTTCCCATGCCAAAGTGACAATTCTTGGTTAAACCTGTTCAGAACATCTTGGGGAGTCTGTTCTTCAGAGCTTAGCCATTTGGGGAATGAGGTATTTTTCCAAGAACTTGACTTATCTTTCGTTCCCTTTTGACTCCTTTTGTACATTCTTATCTTAATTCAATGCCTACTATTTCCCTCATTCTTTTTTACCTATTTCATTCCAATAGTCTATAATAATTTCTTTTTCTTTCCTTTCTCCTGATTTTTACATTTAGTAGGGTCTTCTTTCCTTCCATTATTTTCAAATCCTTCTCTTTCCCACCCTTCCTCTCATTCACTTCTTCACTCATGTATTTATATTATCTCCTTAGAAAGAAACTTATTTGTATGTATGGAAAAAATGAACTGTCATGTGTGGTGTTCCACTAATTCTCATATAACATAACAAGATATAACCTTGAAAACTGGATAATTTTAGTGTTGCCACCTGCAGAGTCTCCATACAGGAGGGAGCAGGGCCAGTGTCCCCTACTTCTCCCTTCCCCAGTGTCACCTTCCCTGGGTGTGCAGTGGGCACAGAGGTCAGCACCAGGGTCTTCTCAGCTGCTGTGGCTGTTGCCTGTTCCTCCCTCTGTTGTTCCAAATCCAGTACCAAATGTTTGGCCATCACAGGCTCTTAGAGACGGTCGAGGACATGGTGAGTATAGCAAAGCTAGGGAACTACTTCGTCAGAGTGTGAGATGTCTTACTACACTGTCCTGGAAAGGTTTCAGTCCTTCTCTGTCAGAGGGAGCTTGTTTCTCATGATCAGTGTCACCCTGGGCTCCCTTATTGACATTCTGGTTTTGTTATATATGGTTCCACATTAAGATATTTAAAATCCTAATTTCCTTAAGCCAATTTAAATTCAAGGACTACAGTATCAACATAATAACACCTCCTTGCTTTTGAATTAGCAGAGACTCTATGTTCATGATTCTCAGAGTAAAATTAAATTTTATAATACTTTAACTCAGCATCCCATGACACAAAAATTCTACTTTGTTAATGTATCTGGAATAAATCAATGAAATTTCTGCTGTCAAAGAATGAAGCTACTAGTTGTAATCAACACAATAAATTTAGTTGTTTTTTTCAATTTTGGTAAATGATAATGAATCCAACGAACTCAAAATATACCTCTTGTTCTGTTTTCAGTATTCCAATATAGACTTATTTTGACTTAAAAGAAAAAGATGGTACTGACATTAAACATTAGTATTTAAAAATCCAAAATGTACCATAAACTCATTGTACTAATAAAATATTTTTATTTCTTCCTGTTCTGTATTCACAATCACTTGATATTGTTACGCTTAGAGGATACTTAGAGTGTTTTGCTTTTTAAATTATAGTATTTCATCACATACACTGTACAAATAATGCAATTAATATAATTAATACTTTAATAGGTGTATACCATTCTATTGTACTGTATCTATTCATTCAGCCATGTAAGCTGTTTTCACTATTTTGCTGTCTTAAACAATGCAAGAGAAATAGTTTAACCAAACATTGAATACTTATTGAGTGTCTACTATATCCGAGGCACTATTCTATACAACAACAAATAAGACTCAACAGATGGAAACTCCACCACTCATGAACCTTATGTATACTGGGAAAGAGACAATAAATAATAAATTAAATGAATGAACTATGCTAACTGAAGGTAATAATGCATTGAGAAAAAAAAGCAGGGAAGGTGTTGGAAGTGCAGACGATGGGATGTCATTTTATAATATGGTTTGGGAGATCATGATGAGAAAGTGCCTTTTTTTTAAGATTTATTTATTTATACATGCAGCTGGGGTACAGCCCAGAGGTGTGGAGTGGTGAGAGGCTTCACCAGGGACAGAGTGGGGAGCAGAACAGGCAGATCAGAAACACACTGCTGAGGGGAGCAGGGGGCGAGGCAGGAGAGGTCTGCCGCACCATGTGGGATTCTCCCTGGCTGGGCGTCAAACTCACATCGCACCATGTGGGATTCTCCCTGTCTGGGCGTCGAACTCGCATCGCGAGCTGCTGACAGCTCCACAGTGCAGCGCTTAACCACTGCGCCACCAGGGAGGCCCCCGAGAAAGTGACATTTAAGCAAAGGCATAAAGAGGAGAGAGATAAGTTCTGGAATATACTGCCTGTGTCTGGATATGCCCAGAATGGCTGTAGTTCTAGGCGGAGCAGTGATTCTATATGAGGGAGGAGCAGTGATTCTGTGTGAGGGGAACAGTGGGAGAGGTGAGACAGCTGATGGGACCCAGAGCCTGTATAGCTTTGAAGCATTCTCAAAAGGCTCTGAGTTTCCCTTAATCTTGACAAGGTTGGGAGCTAGAGGAAAGTTTCAAACAGAGAAATGACAGAGATGATCACACAGTTATTCTTGCTACTGGTTTGACTCTTATATGGTAAGAATAAAGACAGGATACGAGTTAGGAGAATGTCGTAACAATGAAGATACAAGATGGCAATGCCCATTTGATAACTGGGATGTTTATGGAAAGTGGTCAGATCTTAAATATATTTTCAGGATAGAGCTGACAAGATGTTTACAATTCTGCCATCAATATGAATGTATCCATCTTAAATATTTATATGATTGTACATGTGTTTTAAAAATAATTTGTTAATATTTTAAAATTATTCCAAACTTTCCTTTTAATTTCATGGATTAACAAAGCTGAAGGTTCTCCCATATATTTATTAATATTTCCTGTTGTATCGATGGATTTTTCCTTCTCATCTTGCTCACTTAGCTACTAGGAGTTTTGCAGATATTCTAGTATGTTTCTATATACTAAAATAATGAAACATTTTGTATATTTTACAAATATTGTACACTATATATTACCCATTCATACCAGTTCTTTGCTTTTGTTTTTCTAAATATGCTATAAAACACAATGCTATGTAAAACTAACAAGAATCGAACAAAATTCTGTTTCAATTTTGGTGCCCATTAAGTAAAATATTAACATCTTAAATGTGGCCTTTTATTTTAATATGATAGTCCTGGGAGAGAAGAATCAGGACCCAGAGGACAGGCACCAGCTGTGATGGCTGATGCTCCTGGTTCTGTCTGTCATCATTTCTGAGCCTGGTGCTACAGATCTCAGAGTTCAGAAGTGCACCATCTGCAATAACTGATACAGGGCAGCAAGGGGCACTAAAACTGCCTAAGGCTAGTGCCCAAATAGTTTTATCAGTTACTGTCTGAGTTCTTCACCCAAGTGCACAATTGCACGACTATTTAGATTCAGAGAACAATAATAATGGGATTTATATAAAAAGCCAGGGAAAATCAAAGAGTTATTCAGGCCAAAAATGGCTGTTTACCTCTCCTGAAACACAAACACTCCCCAAATGGCATCTTCCTGCCACTGCAGACCTGGAGCACGTGGAGGCCAGACGATAGGCCGGATCCAACACCCGGAAACAGCAGAAGACACAACAGGAGATGCTCACTGGAGCTGATGAGATGCCCCAGCACAGCACCAGACAAGCCACACATGAAACAGCAGCTGCAGCATCTGAGCGACCCGAGAAATGCAGCTCAGCAAGTTGCCTGGCTCCGGGTCTTTCAGTTTCAGTCACTTGCCTCAGCTACTTGCAAAGCCTCTGAACTTCTCCTCTCTGAGGTTAGCTGCTGGAAGCCTCTCCACATCCATCAGAGGCCCGCAACATCCTTGTGGAAGATCAGCATGGTGGGGGCAGAAATCGCTGACCCTGAAATAGCTGAAGATCTGAACCCCGAACACTGAAAGCTGAACACTGAACACTGGCAGCTGCTCCTGCAGTCCCTTATATTTCTTATCACTCTCCACCCCCACCAATACTTTGTTCACATTTTCCCGGGGCTAGCCATCTTCACCAGCACCCCCCTCCAGGGGGCTCCACCTATAATAGTCTTTGGCTTTGGTTATTGGTTACATAACCACTCTGGGTAATATTCAACTGCATCATGCTACTGAGTTCTTTGTCTTTCCACATCATTTGATTTTTCAAACAATTATAAAGGTATTATTCATGTAGTGTGTATTCACAAATGCCATATTCCTTTCAGTGGCCACATGCTTAGTTTGTGTATTAATTTCCTAGGACGGCCATCACCAAGTACCATAAGCCGGGAGTCTTAAGATAACAAGTATTTATTCTCTCACAGTTCTGGAGGTGAGAAATTCCAAATGAAGGTGTCAACAGGGTCCTGCTCTTTCTGAAGACCCTGTGGGAGAGTCTGTCCTGTGCCTTTTTCTTAGCTTCTGGTGTTGCCAGCTATCCTTGTTCTTTGGCTTGTAAGCACATCATCCTAATTTCTGCCTCTGTTGTCACATGACATTTTCCCTGTGTACCTTCAAATCATCTTCCCTTTATGTGTAGCTCTGCGTTCCTTTTCCTTTACTTAAAAGGTGCCAGTTATTTTGTAGGGCTCACTCTAGTTCAGTTTGACCTTATCTTAACCTAATCACATCTGCATATTTATGATAAGGTTACATTCAAAAGTACCAGGGTCTAGGGCTTTGACCTATCTTCAAAGGTGATACAATTCTACCCATAAAAATTGGTTTGAGAAAAAAAATTATTTCCAAAAGAAGAAATATGGAAAACATATTCAGAATTAATGTTTTTAGTAGAATCTAATTTGAGATGAGATTAGTGGTATCAGAAGGAGAAGATGCAAATTCTTGGCTTTGCTGTGCACCCACCTTTCACGCCTCAGCTTAGGTTCACCCTTTTACTAAAGGCTTTCTATGACTCATGACCTCTCATATAATAATAGTATTTATATCATATATGTTAGTTTTTAATCAAATATTCTATATTGTACCCTGATTTGCTCAAGTGTTTAGTTCTGTTTTCTTCAACCAAATTGCAATTGTTTGAGGGCATGGATCTTGGTATTATATTTCTCTGGTATCCTCCTGAAATTTCTTTCACAGTGTTAGAAATATACAAGATTCATAAAAACGTTTATTGGTTTAAACTGAAATACCCAGGATTGATTGGATGGCCTGTAAGGTTGGCAGTGAGTTATTTTTCCAACAAATCATTTACCTATCTTTCAAGTTACAAGTGAGCTATTCCTTTTTTAGAAAACAATTTGTACATGTACTAAGACAGTATTGGTGTCCCTCTTAAGAGAGTCCTTACCAATTAGAGCTTATGCTTATCACGCTGTGTTTAAATTTCCTAAGGATTTGTGTGTCTCTCTTATGGGGTCATGAGCTCCATCAGAGCTTTGTCACACTGTGGTGCCTTATCACTGTGCTATTTCCAGGGTCCAAAAAATTTGCTTGCTTATGGCTGGCACTTAATAGCTAATTGTGGAATCAGTTCAATGAATGACTAAACACTAGGCTGAATCACTTCCTCTCCCTGGCTTTATTTCCTCATGTGTAAAATAAAGGTAGAGAAATGGTGATATTTAACAACTTCCCTACAATTACAACTGAGGTTAAGTAAACATGGTTGTGGGTAGGCAGCTGTACTAATATGTGTGACCTTCCTTTCTATGAGGCTTATAGAACTATGAGAGGCCTTTGGTCTCTACTGTGACTGGCCAGTTTGGCAAAGGACTCTGTCTTGGAGTTCCATTTTATGCAGGCTCTCAGGAGGAATCCAGTTGATATTGTTAAAATTCAAGAGCATAAAATGCCAGGCATGACAAGACAAAAGGATATGCTGCTTGTGACAAACAGGAGCTAAGAGGCACAATAGTCAACTGCCATCAATTTATTTCCATCTGTTCATATCCACTTAACTACTCTGAGTTTATTTAGAGACAATTATCCATGGCAACAAACTACATCAGTCCCTCCTAGGAGTTTGTAATTTTTCATAAAAGACTCAATGAAAATTCAAAGCTATGAGACCACAGTATAATTCCCAAACTGTTTATTGTTAATTACAAAATAAAATTAAATATGCTAAAGGGGAAATCGTGAAATGCACTTCACACTCTTGCAAAGGAATTAAGAGGAATAAATGTACGTATCTTCTATTGTCATGCAGAAGGTTGTAGATGAAGCCAACAAATCCTACCTGGCTATTGCTTTGAAAAGCCTGAATTTCTTCCTTTTATTTGAGTAAAACCAGTGTTCATAAGTGTCTATCACATGAAGCAATCAAAATATGGAACTTTGTCCTTACTGATGCATTAAAAACAATTCTCAATGAACCTCTGGATGTGAATTTTTTGCTTTCATTTAAGGTATTTCACAAGCTAATTAGTTGGACAGGAATGTGATCACCTATAATGATGTCATTTTTGGCAAACACTCAGTCCAGTTTGGAGGTTTTTTAGGCCTGAAATTTCCCATCTTGTGGAACATTTCAACTGGGATCTTGACCATCATTTTATATGATATGCACTAACTAGAGTAGTCATCTCTCCAACTCCATTCTTTGTTACCTTTTAACTATACTGGTCAACAAATTTTTACAAAAGTTATGTTACTGAAATAAAATTAGTCATTTTCTATCAATTCATATGTGCACAACACGAATATGACAGTCAAATTACAATTTTGGCTCTAGTTTTTTGTAATCTGTAATAAATGGATGTTTACATCACAAAATGCATGCCAATAGTAATAGGCCTATGGTTAACACCAGTAAAAAATCGAGTCATAGACTACTTCTTAGATTTATTCATTTGTCTCTTGTACAGCTGTTCAGGGGCATCTCTGAGAAGTGTCCAGCAGTAGTCAGCCAGTATTTTAGTGGACCATTTTCCCTGGCATCTTTGTTTCATTGATGTGACATCTTGATGAAAACGTTCTCCATGTTCATCACTAAACATACAACAGTTTTCAGGGAAGAAACACAGATGGGAATGAAGGAAGTGGATCTTTAGAAACATATTGCAGCCAAGTTTCTGATACTGCATCAGCATGTCTTCTACTATTTCCTTGTAGTTTTCTGCCCTAACATTCCCAAGAAAGTTTGTAGACACTAGGCGAAAAGCATTCCATGCTTGTTTCCCACCACCCTGCAGCAAGTTGTTGAAGTGGTCTTCTTTGAAGAACTCTCAAGTCTGAGGACCCACAAAAACTCCTTTTTTAATCTTTGTTTCACTGAGTTGAGGAAATTTTTCATGCAGGTATGGGAAAACTGGCGATGTCTGGTCCATAGCTTTCACGAAATTCTTCATCAAACCTAGTTTGATGTGAAGGGGCTGTAGCAGGATTTGGTGAGCCTCAATCAGAGCTAGGTGCTGGCTATTCTTCTCTCCAACTGCTACATTATTTCTGCGAGCCCATTCCTTCCACAAGTAGTGCAATTCACTTGCTCGGCTATCCCACTCACTTAAGAAACACATGTATTTTAAATATTCCTGCTGCAGTCCCATTAAAAGGGCAACTAGCTTCAGGTCACCACAGAAGTGCCAACTGTACCTGTTATACTCAATGGAATTCAGTAGCTGCTTTAAGTTATCATATGTCTCTTTCATGTGGACAGCATGCGCTACTGGAATAGATGGAAGATGGTTCCCATTGTGCAAAAGCACAGCCTTAAGACTCAGTTTCAAAGAGTTTAGAAATAGTCTCCATTCTTGTGGGTCATAAGTGATTTCTAAGGCATTCATGAGGCCCTCAATTGGAACAGAATACCAGAGTACTTTCCTCTCTGACGAAAGGCCACAACTGCTGGTGGCACTGTCAATATAAAGTAATTGTAACATCTTCTTCTAGAAGATTCCATTGTTGGAGTCTTGATGCTAGCAATTCTGCCTTGTGCTTGGATAAGTCCAAATAATGGACCAGGTCATTCAGTTCTTCCTGTGATAGTCAGTGTGGGGTTGATGATGCACCACAGTGAAAATGCTGATGGAACAGGAGAAGAACAGGTCCGCTCACCCTTGTCCTCATCAGATGAATCAAGAGAATATTCTTCTGGAGGTACTGGAATAGGAAGTCCCTCACCATGTGGAACTGGTCTCAATGCACATGGAATGTTTGGGGAGACTCTTCTCGACTGCTTTTGCATTGTTATTCTGCTGGAAAGAGGAGGAACCAAGCAGAAGTAAGAATCTCTTATGTGGTTGATTGGCTCTCTCCACACCTTGGGGACTGCAAATGGCATTGGTGGTCTTTTGCCATTTCACCACTGTAAAAGCTGTGTTGTACATGTAGCCCAGCATAAATGCAGGGCCCAAAGCTAGTCTTGGTCACCAGCCTTGCATCCGATGTACAGATGATAAGCCTTCTTCACGTGAGAAGTGATACTTTTCTTCTGGTTGGCAAATGTCCCTTCCCCACAAATAGAGCAGAAATTGTCCACACTATTAACGCACTTTCGAGGCATTACTGTTCTGGATTGTGCCTAAATGGATAAAATAATAACAGTTCTATGGAACGGTAGCTTAAACTGTCTCGCACAAAGTCTGAAATATTTTCAATGCTTAACCTTTCTGACAGGGCTTTATAGAGTGCACTGCTGACGTCAGCTTACTTCAGCAGATGCCTGGCAGTAGTATTTCACTGCATCAGAAAATGATGCAATCAACTCTGGATGATATGCGCACGATGTTATTATGCAATGCAATGCAATATGACACCATTTTAGGCTGATTTAGGATGTTGTTGCAGTCCTACTGGATAAACTGACATAGTGAAACATATAAAATTAATTATATGAAATATCTTCAAAACGAGAGCAAATAAAAAATTTTCAGGGTTATATTTATGTTCAGCACATCAAGATACTACAGATTAGGGCCTTTTTAAGTCAGTAACGATCTCAATGTTGACCAGTGTTATTATTATGACACATTACTCTTTCTCTAGACATCTCGATTAAAAATTTGAAGTCATTATTGTAGTCTTCTTTTCTTGATGGACACTAATATGTAAGTCAGCATTATTTGTATTATTAGTCAAGGAAACATTACATTTTAAATTTGTTCTTTACCAGTTTTCAGGTGCTCATTCCGTTCTTTTCACTAAGTGGTGACCATTGTCATTTGTGGTCTTATCTTATGTGTTAATTACCTTAGTAGTATCCTAACTTATGTCTTTCATTTTGCAACATTAGTTATTAATCAACTTAAAAAAATTGTTTAATATTCTGAGCACTCTGCTAAATAGGTTTCTCTTATACTAACTTATTTTTCTACTTTTTGCCATTGTAAATTATTTTTAAACTTCATTTTCTATTTATTTCTGTAATCAGAGTATATATTGCAGGGATAACACAGATTAAAGCTACTTATTCTTAGGTGCATAAAAATATCACAAAAACTCAACAAATTAGACAGATAAAAGCAGAACTACCCTTGTTGCATTTAAAGGGGAGAATGACCTGCTACTCATTCTCCAAGACTAGATGGATTGTTTTATTGTTTCCATATTTAATTGCCTTTTATGTTATTTTTCTAAATTTAGAGCACTTGCAATGCACATTAAATGCTTACCGTATGCCATTTAATATGTTGACTATAGTGTAAGCTAATTTTGCCTATGCTCACATTACCTCTCACACCCACAACAGACACCTGAATATATGGTAGGTGTAAATATATTAGGAGAGATGGGCTTCCCTGGTGGTGCAGCGGTTAAGCGCTGTGCTGTGGAGCTGTCGGCATCAGTGCAGTGAGTTCGCTGCCCGGCCAGGGAGATTCCCACATGGCACGGCAGACATCTCCTGCCTTGCCCGCTGCTCCCCTCAGCAGTGTATTTCCATCCATCTGCCTGTTCTGCTTCCCATTCTGTCTCTGGTGAACCCTATCACTGCCCCATGCCTCTGGTGTGTAACCCAGCTTGTATGCATAAATAAAAAATCTTAAAAAAAAATATTAGGAGAGAACTTGGGTACAGGGCAAATTCCAAAAGGGATACAGAAATCACTGTAAACATTCAAAACTGAAGAAAATTAATATTGGGAATTGGTTACACAGGTGAAAGAATGTCTGGGAAGCCAAAGAGTAGATGATGACTTAGAGGTTATTATAGCGGGGACCCCATCACCTACTCAAGAGGCAAGGAGGAGTGGACTGTGATTCCTCCTTACAGAATAAACTATATTCCGCTCACTCAGCTGTTAGATGAGAAGCACACACTTTTTTTTTTACAAACAAATCTATGAATATTGATATATATCTACCACAACACTGAGATCTACTAATCAGCAGCCCTCCACCCCTCATCTTCCCACCCTAAATTTTTGTGAAATTCTTAGGTAGGTATGATTAAGGGGAAAGCGTACAGCTTTTCTCTGTCAGACACTTAACTGAACTATAGATTTCTTGAAGGAAGACTTGTACTCTGTGTGTGTGTGTGTGTGTGTGTGTGTGTGTGTATGTGTGTGTGTGTGTGTGTAACTTGGCATTAAACACATGTATTTGTTGAATGAAGGGAACAGCCAGTGCTCTAATAATTAAATGAGAGGCAGGAGCCAAAGTTGGGAAGGGCCTAGAGTGTTGGGTGAGCATTTATTGGGTAAGTATAGGAATCAATTCCAAAACACTACTTGATGGTACCTTCATCCTCATGGTATCTTCCTTTCTAGCAGCTACTGAAAATAGATCATCGGGTGTCCAGTCCATTTTAATTAAATCACCCTCTTCTAAAAGGGGAGAAGGAAGCAGAGAACAGAACCAGTGTTTTTGTTAGTGGTGTTGTACTAAGCATTATAAGGCAAACTGTGCTCTTTATTACCATTAAACTTTGTTTTTTCAATTTTATTTTTTGTCTTTCCCAAAATTTCCATAATAAATATGTATTTGCATTGCCCCTAATATTTCTTAATAAACTGTCCAATTAGCAGACTAGAAAACTGATATTAGGAAAAGCATGTCACCCATTAAGTCAGCTTTACAACCCAGGCATAGAGAATTGAGAGGGAAATTTTACATAATAAATTTTTTGGTTCCTACCCAACATGACTAAGATAAGTGGATCCAGTTAGAGAGTCCTGGTCCATGGAGCAGACTAGAGCTCTGTCATCTACATGATTATACCAAACTGTTCCCAATCATTTAAAATGTTCAGTGGTAGAGGTGCTTATAACTCACAATCAAAGAGAAAAGAAAGTCTTAAAAGGTAAATTAGACTGTGATTGGATAAGTATTAGTGTGAACAGTTTTCAATCAATGTGCCAATCGCTGCTGTTAGCTTTAAATAAAAGAGAGAGCTAGTGTGCAGAGGGGTTAGTGCATCAGAAGTAGGAAAGGCCAGGCTACCAAAGAGGGAAAAAGGTAGCACAGGAGTGGTACTGAGAGCACTATGGGCAGATTTCAACAAATCTGCAATCGTTTCTTGGTTGTTCCTTCTAATCTCTTCAACTAAGGATAGGAAAAGCAAAGCAGCGGTATTGCAATTTTGTCTTGGGGGACTATCTCCCCAGTTCTCTAACCAGATAATCTCTTCTATTATCTGTTGCTTATATCAGGTTTCACGCTGGAATATGAGAAAGGAGTTCTTCCACAAAAGAAGAATATGCTTAAACATTACAAATCTAGAACATTGTAGAGAAATCTTTGAAATGGAGGTTGGGAAACTTAGGTTTATTCTAGTTCTGCATCTTTTTAGAAGGTGGGGAAAACACTTAAGACTAGTTGATGATTCCATCCCTTCCAGCAGCTACTGAAAATTGATCATCAGGTGTCACAGGCCATTTTAATTAAATTATCTTCTCTGAAAATCACTTAAGCTCCTGAATCACCCATTCTTTATGCCAGTTGGGTCAGCATCTAAGCATCTCATTAATTAGTGCCCTTCCAGGTTCTACATTGTGTGACACCTGTATGGGTGTCATAACTTGATACTGTGATGTGAGGTACTGACAATGATCCAAAGGGGGGAACAATTGGGTAAGGTGGTAGAGCTAAAGGGTTAGAATTTCCCTGGTGCAATGTGCCATTAGGAGTCCTGCCTGAGATACATTTCAACAGAGATTTGAAAAGGTAGGAATGAATACTATGGATATTTGGGGGGAAATCATTATATTTTTCACTTTTCTAATTTTAAAACTATGACTTAACCATTCTGTTTCTTATACCTAAAATATCTCTCCCCTTTAACATGTTGACACTTAAGGTCAGTACATAATACAGTTTTGGGTAAAATTCCCCTTTTGCGTTTAACAATTCCCTTCTCAGCTTTCACCAAGGAACTAAGAACTTTGTAGAAGAAGTAGAATTAATAAACAAGACAATAAAGTGGGTTGAATGAGACTGTATGCCCTTTTCCAAAAATAAAGTGTAAAATAAAAAAAAATTAAAAAATAAAATAAAGTGTAAAATAACTAATCCTTGCAAAATCTTAGTGAGAGCTTTCTTTGTACAGAAGCTATTCTTCATTGATTTGTTAACGTTTATGCAAAAGACGAGAAATCATCTATCCCATTGCAAGCCTCCATTGCCTCGATGACGTTCAGCGTTACTACTGAGTTTTAGCACTTCCTGCTATTCCTCCACAGAAGGAGACAGTGACTACAGCCGTGAGTCTAACCTCACATCTGCCACCCAGGGTGACTCAATCGGTGTCCTGAGCTGCTTGGACTTTTTAAAAGAGCAATTAAAAAAAAGGGGGGGTACAAATAAAACACGTAACGTAAGATTTACCATCTTAGCCATTTCTGAACGTATTACGAGGCATATTCACACTGGTGTGCCACCAATTTCCAGAACTTCTTCAACTTGAAAACTGAAACCTATAAACTCTAACTCCCCAACATTCCTTCACTTTGGCCCCTGACAATTACCATTCTACTTTCTGTTTTAATAACCTTGAGCCCTCAATGATCTACAGACCTCATGTGTGAAATCACATAGCAATTGGGGGTGGAGGGTTGACTGGCTTATTTCACTTAGCATAATATTCAAAATTAATTTGTGTTGTAACATTTGCTAGAATTTTCATTTTCTTTTTACAGATGAATAATATTTCATTGTGTGTTTCTATATACCACATATAAACATATTTTTATATATGTGTGTATACCACACTTTATTCATAAAACAGTTTTATTGTTTTATAATTGATATAAATGAAGTGTATACATTTAAAATATATAATTTATAACTTTAAACATATCAACCATCCATGAAACCAGCACTATGATCAAGATATTGAACGCATTTATTATCTACAAAAGTTCTCTCTTGTTCCTTTGCAGTCTCCCCTTCTATTCTCCCTTCCTTTCTTGAGGCAAGAGCTGTCTTTTGCACTACAGATTAGTTTGCATTTTTTAGAATTATTTCTCTCATTTATTATAATGAGAGATGTATCTATGTTATTGCATATATGAACAGTCCATTCTTCCTGTTGCTGGTTAGTATTACAGAGGATCAATATATAACAGTTAGTTATCCATTCACCTGTGATTGATATTTCTGTTGTTTCTAATTTTTTTAGTTACAAATACATGAGCATTACAACTACAGTTACAAATACATGAATGCTATGAACATTTGTTTTTAAGCCTTTGCATCAATATTCTTTCACATCTTTTAGATATTTAGGAGTGGGATGACAAGATCGCATGTTAATTTCTAAAAGGTATGTGGTGGTATTTTGTTGTGGTTTTCAGTTACATATCTTTAATGACTAATTAAGATGAGAAAAAGATGACCAGATTTTTATTCTTATTTTGTCATCCAAATATCGTCTTTAATGAAGCGTATTTAAATATTTGGTCCATTTGTTATTGAATTGTTTATATCCTTATTTTTGAATTTGGAACTTTTAAAAATATCTTGTGAATGCAAGTCCTTTAGCAATATTTGACTCACAAATATTGTCTTCCAGTTTATGTTTAAACTCATTGTGTTAGTTGTGTTTTTAGAAATTTTTTTTTATTTTATAAAATCTAACTTGTATTTTCTTCTATAAAAATTTTTGATATCACTTAAGAAAATTTAGCCTAATCTAATCTCATAAATATTTTCCTGTGGAAATTTTAAGGTTTTACACTTATAGCTCTGTATTTTCTGTGCTTATTTAGTGCCCTCAATGGAGTAATAAAAATTAGTAAACATTGGTATTTTTAATGATAAAATTTTAAAAGTGAATACATGAATACAACAACATATTTGGGTTAAAAAGTAGGAAATTCTATACTCAAATAGGATTAGAAAAATGTTGAATTGGACATATTTCCTTACAACAGACTGTTCAAAGGTTTTAAGGAGTATGCACTGTGAACCTATTCAAGCTGATATGCTATAGTATGTAGCATTCATTAAAAATGTTTAAATACAGAATTCCCCCGTTGGATAAACACCTTTTTGGATTTTGGGAAAGTTAAAATTAATTTATAGAAGGAAATGAAGTTGAAAATTGTTAACAAGCTACATTTTTAAGTTGTGAAATGATAAATTTCATTGAGCAAGCCAGTGAAGATTTTCTTCAACATAGGCATTTTTAGAACAGAGTGTAATTTAACATGAAGCAATGATCTATAAAAGCAATATCACTATTAAAAATGACCTTTTGATTTCTTGAATAAATTCCTCATTAATATCTATGGACTACGTTTTATATTAAATACAAAAGCAACAGTATCTTTAATGACATGCTGGGACAGGAGCAGGAAGACCTAAACTAGTTTAATTTGCTCAGAAATTGTGAAGACTAAAGTACAAACCAGCAGTTACCACTGTATCCAAAAAAAAAAAAAAAAAAAAAAAAAAAAAAAAAAAAAAAAAAAAAAAAAAAAAAAAAAAAAAAAAAAAAAAAAAAAAAAAAAAAAAAAAAAAAAAAAAAAAGCAAACAACAACAACAAAAAAAGCCCAAAACAAAGAGTCATTGAGAGCGTAGCTGTTCTTTCTAATCTACAACATAGTCCCATTTTAGATGCAAAAACTCGGGTAATAGGAATTTATGTCACTTCCAGTTTAACTATGTATTAAAGTAATTGGAAATTTAGATGACACCTTCAATGGTGTAATCAATAATTTTGCTAAGCTGTTAGCTCAGTAACAATCAATACGATCATTTTAAAAGCAAGTGATTGGAATATTTTTGTTTGATTTTACTGATAGTTGAATCAAATGATGGTTTTGATATTATATGAGGGTAACTGCTGCCCTTTGCTATACTGTATATTAGGTATAGGGCATGTAAAGTGTGGTGGGGTTAGAACTGTACAAAAATAATATTGTTTAGAAAATCTATGTTAGTAGGTATGAGGTTAATATATGTGTGTTCTTTAATTCAGTCCTTCATTTATCCAAATCTCCTGGTCTTCCATGTCTCTAAAACATGCTATACCCCCAAGGTAACTAGAGGTGGCTCTGATTTAAACTAAGAATATCTCTGCTTTCTTGGTCTCTAAGAAATTCAGTGATTTAGGAGGAGAAAAAGAAAACTAGCCAAATCAATATTTGTGCGTAGTGGTAAGTTTTATCACAGAGATAAAACTAAACAAAAGGTGAATGGTCAGGAAGATTTTCCAGAGGAAGCAATACTTGAACAATGACCTGAAAAACGAGTGGGGATGAATGAAGCATAAAAAAGAAATAGGAAAGTGATAAGCAAAAGTTTAAGGAAAAATTCCTGGGAGGGGGGTGAGGTTGTCTGCAAATAAAAAGAGATTACAGAAATGTACACATTTGAGGTACCTTAAGTAATACACAACAGCTGGAATACACAACAGCTAGTACTATAATATTAATTTTATGTGCCAACTTGACCACGTCACAGAGCCCAGATATATGGTCAAATATGCTGTTTCCTTAAAGGTATTTTTTAAGATGAGCTTAACATATAATTGCAGACTTTCAGTAAAGCAGATTACCCTCCATAATATGATGGACTTCATCTAATCAGTTGAAGAGAACTATCAGAATACTACCTTTGGATTCCAAGTACATCTCTTTTCTGGTTGCTAGTCTGCTGGCCTACCCTACAGTTTTAAGATTTTCCAAGCCTCAACAATTACATAAGCCAATTCTTTAAAATAATTTTATCTTTCTATATATCCTGTTGGTTTTGTTTCTCTGGAGAACCCTGACCATGATAAGTACATATAGGATAGGAGCAAAAGATGAAAGGCAAAAGAGAATGACTGAAGGCTTCCTTTTCTAATTTTTTCCGACTTTTTTTTTCATATGTACTACAAAGAAAAGGGAACAGGAATTGCTGGATTATAGCATATGCTTGACTATAAATCACAGGAAATTGATCAAACTAACCTCTAGTAAGATCTTTCTCATAACAATAGAAAGAATGGATTAAAAAAACTGAGAATAATCGAGAATTGACAAGGGTTTCAACTAATGCATGGTAGTAAAATAAAAATAGATAGATGTAAACACTATGTAGGATGGAAAAAAACTGGATTTGATGGACTAAGCAGATATGGGTGTTAGGACTCAATGATCCCTGAGTATATAGATGGGTGGATTTTGGTATCATTCATGGAGATAGAGGCTATAGGAATTATATCATATGAGCCTGAATATGCTTCCAGAAGTTGCTCTTATTCATTTCAGATATAAGGAATTAGAAACTTACACAGAATATAGCTGATAAGTGGCTTATTTTCTTCAAGATGTTTAACCATTTTTAATAGAATAATCCCTAGCTTTATATATCAGTTTCCATGCATTATAATAATTATATTCTTTGACACCTACAAAGAGGTATAACAGATTGATATTGGTTTGAATTTACCTCAGTCAGTTAAGGGTTATTTAGACTTTAGCAGGTAATTTAACATCTAAGAGACAGCTTCTTCATCTGTAACACAAGGACAATAATATATATCTTGCATGATTCAGTTAAATTAAATTTGTAAAATATCTATTAATTTCTAGTGTCTGACAGTGATTTTAAGTGATAAACATTATCATTGTTATTAGTTATTATATCTTTCTTTTGTGGAAGTAACAACATTGGTTTATAATATTATACATAGGTTTTAGGTGCAGAGCCTTATAAATCTATGTCTGTATATATTACATTATGCCTACCCCCAAAATCTAGTCTCTGTGCATCACTGTGTAATTAACACCTTTACTCGATTTACCCACCTCTCTTCTTTTACCCCTCTGGAAATCACTATTTTGTTTTTATAGTCCAAGAGTTTGCTTTGCTTTGTTTTGATTATTTGTTTGTTTATTGTGATAACATAGAGTGGAATCACATAGTGTTTGCTATTACAGCCTAGTTATTTTTCTTTTTTCACACTTATTTTTTCAATTAAAGAGACCACATTTTCTTCCAAACTTGACAATTTATCCCAAAATCTGAGGTTTCAGTGTTAAGCAAAATATTGACATTGTCATTATTAATAGCCTGAACAAGCCTCAATCATTCCATCAAAAAAGCCTTACGGTAGGTTTGAAATAAGGATGTATGCACTGGTATTGATATAATTCTGCTCCATACCAGTCATAGACTATTCAATTTTAATGATTTCATCAGCCATTTTCATAATCTCCCCCATTTATGAGTACCTAACTATCATTTATTTACTTTTATTAGGCTATTTTTCAGGTTATATACAAAAGATTATGGATAATTAATACATTGTCATACATATGAAAGATTATAAATTATTCCTTTTCATCATTTATAAATATACTTCCATATTATAATAATAAGATAACTTTTCACTTAATCAACCTCATGTCATAATAGGTACATCCATATTACAATATTTTTCATAGTTTGTCTTAATTCTGTTTAAAATAAATTAACATCTTTTGGCAGTTTTTTGGCAATCAAATGAAATTAACACAACTCTCAGATGCAAAATTTGAAGAGTCTCTCCGTAAAACATGAAATGTAGATTGATTTTACATCTGGGGAAGAATGTTACTAGGACTAATGAGCAGACTATAGAGTTGCAATGTCTATAAACATGACAGATTTTTTAGGTCACAAAGTGTGGTGCTGAAAAGGACCAACCAACAGGAGTCAGCTGAGTGATTGCAGCTGAATCAGGGGCAGACTATGTGTACACTGAGTGAGAATGGAATGGCTATTAATTTATGGATTCTTGCAGCTTCACCAACACATGGAGCAGAGATTAACATGGTCATGGCTGAAACCCTGCCTTAGGATATTGATTTAGGAAATCTGCAGTTTCTCTAAAGTTCTTACCAAGTTTCTGCCGCATGTACTGAAATTCGTTGAATCTAGTCCGTTCGAGTTTACTTTTTCCCAGAGAGTCCCCTGATCACTAGCTCAGTGGTGCTACAAAAACCCAAGTCTGCCTCTCAGACTTACTTTTTAACAATCCGTATCTGTGAAAAGTCTAGTCAGGGAGATTAAAAAAGGCAGGACATATTTATTCAATTTCTTTCAAGTCTGCTGCTTAATTTCTTGATACATGAATAGTTTTGAGTGTTTGGCATGTGAACTAATGTAATGGGAAAAATCAGGAGTTCCAATCCAGTCATGTATTCATAAACTTCAAGAGCAGGGCTTCTTTGCTTTAGTGCAGAGGATCCCCTAGGGAGCTTTTAAATATCATTGCTGGCATGACCCCACTTTGACCAATTAAGTCATAGTCTCTAAGGGTGTGTTCTGGACACTGGAAATTTTAGTTTCCTAAGAAGATTCCAATTTGCAGCAGTGTTGGAACAAAGGTCATAATTTTCTATAGTGATTTAAGAACCAGGCAAAGTAACTTAGTGCTTATTGAATCCAATATGTGAAACAAATCAAAGCAGCTTTTGTGAAGAGGAGAATTCCAGATTCCTGCCTATTTGCCCTCCTTCATGGATCAAGGAGACAGCTATTCAGGTTAATGAATGAAAATAATTATTAAATTCCATATTTATTATTATGAAAGTGGGAATATATTATCAGAGAATTTAGTGACTAGCCCAAAGTAATAGAGCCTATAAAGGACCAGTCTTTTTTTTTTTTTATGGTTTATATAATTTATTAAAGCACGAAAAAATCTGGCAAGTCTTGCTTTCAGATTTTAGGCCACTGCTAATTTCAGTTTCTATACAGCTTTAGCCATGTTAACTTGAAACAAGAGGTATATATAAATTCCTTAAAGCAACTTTTAGCATTATAACTATGGGGATTTTGAAAGCATTGACTCAAGTGGTTTGTTAACCAACACCAATGTTTGTGTGTCATTTTTATCATGTTAAAAAAAGTGTTCCTTTTAATTTTTGATTAAAATATGTTTGACATACAATATTAAGTAAATTCAAGTTGTATATAATGTTGATTTGATACATGTAAATATTATCAATATAATATGATTGACATTATAGGAATAATTAAGACGTTTTTAATCATTTGTAATGGATGTAATAATTAAGATCTAATCTCTTAGCAAGTATGATAATTATAATAGAGTTTTCTATAATCATTGTTTTGAGCATTAAGTCTCTAAAACTCATTTAATACTCATTGATTGCTTGTTTCTTTAAATAGAAAAATCCCAAAAAAGCAACAAAATTCTGTTGGAGCTGATCGGTATTGTAGGACAGAAAACTAACACACAGAGACCAATTGCATTTCTGGTCATTAATAATGAAGCATCTGAAAAAGAGATAAACTGTCCTATTCACAATAGCATTGAAGCAATAAAATATCTAGGAATTAACTGAGAATATAAAAATATGTACAATCAAAGAAATGGAAATAAAAACAAATTGAGAGAAATGTGGTCTTGAATAGTATGCATCCCTATTTCTTGAGGTCACATATAAATTTAAGACAATCTTATGTCATTCTTCACAAAAATTGAAAAAAAAATCCTAAAGCATGTAACCACAATAGATTTCAGATGGGCGAGTCACGCTGAAAATAAAACATCATTTTTAAAAAAACAAAATGTTTGATCATTTTATTTTGTCTTTATTTCATGATTTAGGATTTTAGACATGAATTAAATGAAAGACACTATAGTACCTAATCCAATGGAAGGTCCTACAAACTAGTTTTTTAGGGTTAATGATTGCTTGAGAGATCATTTTTATCCATGAATATCCTTTTCCCACATGTAGGTTACAAGATGGAAGAAGTCAATGACTCTAGGCATTGAAGAAAGAAGGACCAAGACTGAGGAAGAACAAATGGGATCATGAGCAAATATGCATTAAAATAATTGCCCGTGGTCCCATGATGGGCAAACGGATTACTTTTTCTGTTACACTGTTCATATTTCAATGTTTGACTTTGTCCTTTGATTATGGTAACAAGTTGTGATTAAACACAATTAGGATGAATACTAAAGTGACTAAATAAAAGGGCAAGAAATTGAGGATAACTAGTGTCATCTAAGCAGGGAGAGAAGGCAGAGGAAAATATGTGTTTTTCTCAGTCTCAAATGCTGCATGTATCTCACTAACACATCATGAAATAGCTTAGAATATTCACTTTATTCCACGAGTGGTTTTGTGCTGTGATCTAAGGGTCAGCGATGGTAGCTGGTGAAGGACAGATGCAACTCTAATTATGAGGTTACTGAACATATTTATGCACATATGAATGCATGAGACAGACAGACAGACGTAGTTATTTGTCTCTGGACATGCTTTTTACTCCATTTCCGAAATTCTTCTCAACCCTTTATTCCTTTCAGGAAATACAGCCACAGCTAAGTTACTTTGGGGAAAGAAGGTTTATCAGTGTTACCTCTACTCCTACCCTTGCAAGGTTGATTTTTGAGGAAAAACTAGAAATCTTTGGGAATTATAAACTAGAACTTAAATGTTGGAGATGGATATATCCTCCAGAGCTCTGCAACTGACTAATACTTGCCCTTAAGATAGCAATATTTTGAATATACCAGAAGGAAACTTTTGCCAGTGGGCACCAGAGTCACATAAAGAATGCAAAGTAATGTGTATAATAGCAAGAACTGGGAACAATTTAAAGGTTCATGAACGATAAATGATTACCCTGAGTTAAAGGAATACATAGGAATACTATGCAACATGACAACTATAGCTATTTATGTTTACCTTGGACAAAAGTGCATAAATATCAAGTTCATGTATCCATATTAACCACTATTAAAACTATAAATTCATATGACCAATTTGGATAATTTATTATTATCTTATACTATTGGAAATAATAAACATTTGTGATATGTGTACTATGCTCCAGTTGTTTTTCTAAATGTACAAATACTAACTAATTTTCCCCTTATAATTATGAGATAATTGCTAGATTTTCCCTCATTCTATATTTGAGTGAACTGAGATAGGGTAATTTGATCACCATCAAAAAGACCTAGCATTAAAACCAGGAAAACTAACTTCAGAGTTAATCTTTTTAACAATTACATGATGCTGGATGTCCCTTCCAACTGACACAGACAATGATTTCACTTTTGACATTTACTGGGGAGAAATTTGTCCATGGTGTTAAGAATTGAGTATACTCATAACACTTGTGTCCATAATAATAATAATAAAAGAATAACCTAAAAATCCATTAAGAGAATGAACAAATAATTAACGTATAATTGCACTAGTAATATACAATAGTTAAAAGAAATTAATGTTATAATTATGCAAATCTATGTAAAATAATGTTGAGTGATGAAAGCAAAAGCAGAGAACACACACATACACATACACATATATTCAACTACATATAAAATCAATAAAGTTTGCACATCACAGCACTGCAAAAAATAATGGCCAAAAACCACTTTTAAAAATGTAAAACAGAACACACAATGTGATTTTTTTCTTTGCTTATTAAATTGGGAAAATTTTTGCAAGTTTGCAAAATGCAGTTTTTAATAAGATAATTAGAAAATAAATATTAAATTTTTTCATGAATTTATTTGAAAAAATATTCATTATTTACAAAAAATGATTCTTGTACCAAGTGTTTATGTTTCTATGTTTATGACCTAGGTTTATAAATTTATGATGCAGAATAAAACTCATACTTCATAATTTTAATTTTAAATTTTTTAAGGTAACATTGGTTTACAACACTGTATATGATTTAGGGGAATAAGTTCACACTTCCTCAGACCTATGTCACCATAACATACCTACCACCAAAGCACACATATTCTTTTACCCTAGACCACGGGGCCTCCTCTGCCCTTCATTTTCTGCCCCAGTCTCCTCCCACTATAGTATCCTCAGGGAAATGCAAATAAAAGCCATACCACAATTTTTAAAACTACACTCCTCAGCCAAAGACAGTAAGTTCTATTATACACCTAAATTATAGCAGATAGTCCTGTAGGAGAACACAAAAAAGGAGGCTCAACACTGCAGCTTTGAAATATTTGGAAGGCTACCAGGTAGAAGAGCATGTGACATGTGGGATCCTTTTAGGAAATGGAGCTAAGACAAATGAATAGAAGTTTGATTATATACGTGGGGAAATATCCTAACAAAATAATATTCTAAAGGTATATAAATACAGCAGATGTAGTGATTTACTATGATGAAAATGTTAAAGCTTAGATTACATCATCATGTCTAATGTTTTCCATGGTAATGGAAATGTTTTATGCCTGTGCTGTGCAATATGGGAACAAATAGTCAAATGTAGTTTATCACCACTGAAAATCTGGTTAACACAACTGAGGAACTAAATATGTATTTTATTTAATTTTCATTCATTCAAATTTAAACCTCTACATGTAACTAGTGAATCCTAATTGGACAGCATATATCTAGCACAAGTCTTGGTAAGGCCATAGTAAGACTACAGCAAATTCCAACAATCAGTGAGTAGCATAACTGTATTATAAAATTGTTTAAGGTCTCTTCTAGCCTAAGATTGTAATTTCTTTTTTTATTGTGTACAGAGGGGCACCCAGGCACCCTAAACTGTTAACAGGTGTATGCTTTGACAAGGATTTGGCCATTCTCATGCATAAACCCAAAGAAACCATACCCTTAGTATGAAAGATTTTTAATAGGTGTGCAGAGAAAGAGTGAAATGAAAGGATTTCAAATAAGTTTTTCAATAACCCCCCCAAAATTACCCATCCCGTTGTGGGCAAATGCTCAAACAGACTTGGCCTGAAGTGGGGCTACTGAGATCCAAATGCTTGTCACAAATTTAAGATAACTTCTGGTGGGTGGGGAACCACAAGAAAAAGTAAGGCAAGTCCCAGAGAGCTGGGGCAGGACATACTCAATATTAAAAAATATACCACATCAAGATAACAGCTGCCATTGTTCTTGTAAATGAGGAGAAGCCTCCCCATGTGTCACTCACGCATGTGTCTCTCCCAAATGCCTCTACATGTCTCTCCTCCACATGTTACACTTTGAACTTGAAGTTATGGGACAAGTCTTTCTCCTGTGGGACAAGAGAGAAAGTTATCCTAGCTGAAAGAAGCTGATCAGCATGACTTAGATTATCCAAAGTATTTTTAAAACATTAGCCAAATTTGAGTAACTGGTAGAGAGCAGAGTGTTCAATCTAATGTAAATATTTCTACAGGGGATAACTGAATGTCCAAATTGTTCTAGTTCAGGTAAAGGTGACAGAGGACAACCATGTTTGAAATGCAGTTTCAGTGTAGCTACAACTATAGATCATTTATACAGATCCCTCATTTATAAATTGGGAAATGAAGACTAAGCAGTTGGACAGGATCTCCTAGACTCTGAGAAACTTTTAAGTAGCCCCTGGTTTATGAGCAGCATCTCAGACAATCCCAGTTTTAAATATAGTTAATGTGAGAGTGAATCCCGCAGCTATTATCAGCTGAATCCAGTGTTCCAGAACGCCTCTTGGAAAGGCTCGGAGACAGGGAGTACTCTGCAAACACACTCAGGGCAAAAACACAGTCGACATATCAAAGGTTGCCAAAGACCTAGTTTCTTTGAAATATGTTCTAGAGACATAGTCTGAAACTACGTTTTAAAGAATATATACCAAAATAGGTTTCTTATGAAAGAATGAGCCACAGTTGAAGGCTTGTTTCTCAGTTACTCACATAACTGAGGAAACAGTGATCTGTCTCTGACAAATATCTAAATTAAGCGGGGCTTTGATGAGAGATTTGAAACTTTAAAAATGTGTTGCCTGGGTTATAACAAGCATTAGTGTCAGGAAAGTCAATTAAGAAGTGACTGCCAACAACAAGTCTTTGTCATTTAAGTTTAGTCCTTATTCCTTGTCAGCCATTAAGTGAGTAACACCAACTGTTGACCTTTTGTGTTGCACTGAAAGGTCATTAGGTAACATTAAGCCTTCTATGTGTTCACTCACTTTTGAAGGCTGTGACTCTCAACATTTGATTAAAGAGGTTATCAAAGGATGGGAAGAAAATTAAGTAAAAGCATTGTGAACTTTTTATCTCTAAACTACATCAGATCAACTCATCATCTGCCATTTAGCTTTATAATTAGAGATACTTTCAATTCAATACAGTACTGTACTTCATTGTGAGAGCAACAGTATATTTCCTTTACCGATACATGATTTTATTTCTATATTAGAAACAGATTTTCCTGTTTCTCTGATTCTTTTTTTGGTGGTCTTTTCATATCAAAGACATCAGAGAGTCTCTCAGACTGAACTGCTATGGCCTGAAAAATGTGATAAGTGAGAGTAGTGGATATTAAAAAATGGTTAGCAAAAACACCAGTAGAGATAAGTGACAAAAGCTCATTTTAATCTGAGGCTTTTGGAATCAAGCATTAAGAATCATAGAAGAGTAGATATTACATGCACAGAAATTTATTTCTGATTGGATGTTTAACATTACAGAGAATGAAAGGCACAGACAGTGAAATGTAAGTGTTTAAATGGTGAATAAATTCAAAGCCATGATGTAGTCATACCAAAGTCAACCTTAGGAAAATCCTTTTGCTTCCTTTTCTGTAGGTGATATTCCAATGTTATTATCAATATAATCATGATTATACTTACTGAAGGGAAAATGTTTTGCTATATATATATATATATATATATATATATATATATATATTGCTATAAATGAAACTCTGGACAAGAAAATCATTCAAAATCCTGGTTGGGTAATAGCATCACTAATCGTATTTGATTTTACAGGTAGGACATTCTAAAACTTCCCAAATTTCTAGCTTTAGGAACATGCAACTTTAAAGGAATCATCTCAACCAAAGACTGTAAGTTGGCTTTTTTTTTTTTTTTTAGAAACATATAATTTTCCTGAAAGCTGCTATGTTACGAATTATATAGAGTAATAAGTATAGGTCTTTGATAATATGTTGTCCTATTTTGGGCTTTAATTTGTACAGCAGTGAGTGAAATTCCATAATGTGCACTCTCTGTGTGACTATACATACTACATTCAAACGCATCATTGGGAAGATGTTCTTTTATATTTATCTTTAAATATGCCTTCTATTTACTAAAGTTATGGTAGAATGGGATATTCTCTGCAAATATGAATGAAGTTTATTCTTTTTATATTTCTGAAATTTGTTAGAGGTTTGTGTCAGGTGGCTATAAAGACTGTAAGAATGGAATATCACAGAAATCCAGGGTTTTCATTTTAATCATTAAATGGATGCTATTACTGGCATTTGTTTGTTGTTTTTTGACTGTCCCAGAATGTTAGTGAGCTTTGTGTATATTCTATGGGATGATTTGTAATTTCATCCTGCTTTTTGATAAGGTATATCTTTAGCTGGTTCTCAGAGAAGGTCATGTACATACTGTCTTGGTGTCAAGTGAAAATACTGACCCATCTAAGAGACCTGTGGCTTTTAATGAAAATTTCCATCAGACAGGTATTTGAATATTGTTCAGTAGCCTTCTGCCTTCTGTCTCATGATTTATATTTTTATTCAAACTTGGATTATAGGAGAGGGTGAGTACCATCTTGGCAAAGCAACGATATTTTATGTATGAACTCTTACAGCCTATCAAATTAAAAACAAACAAACAAACAAACTCAGGTTTGCTAGTTAAGAGCTAAGTGGAACCCAACAAACTTCAAGTATGAGTCCCTTTAATTGGCAGTCCTAGCATAAAGGGAGCACTTACCAACACTAAAACGGTCTATTTATCTTGAGCTGAGAGAAAGATGATAGTGAGCTGGAGGGAGGTGGCTTCTGAATCCTGTGCTCTGCTTAGGAGAGAAGGGAGATAATGCTAAAAATAATTTGCTGTACAAGTAGTTTTTAAAATGCACTTGCCTAGCCTCAGGGATTTAGAGGTATCTAGATATGCTGAAAGAAGGCTGAATGAGACAGAATGTAACAGCAGTAGGAAGAAAATGAAAACTCTTCTTGCAGCCAATCTTCTACAACTTCTCTGTTCTCTGTTTTTTTCTTTTCTACTCCTAACATGATCATGAAGTGAAGGGATGAGAAGATGCTCAGTTGCTGGATGCTTGTAGTAAAGAGGAAGATTACTCAAATATCTTAGCCATATGGTAATGAAGCACTCAGAGGAACAATAATGCTCTCTGTAAATCTGTAATACGACAATTTGGAATGTTTGAGATAGCCTAGACTGTTGAAAGCACACAAATTTTGGGAAATAATATGATCCAGGTGCCATGATGAAAGTGTATAGTAGATGCTCGTGAGGAGTTATTGCCTTTATCTCCAGTTTGTTCAGTTACTGACAATCAGATTTTCATTTATTTAGATAAGAAGATTATTATTACTTCTAAAATGAAAACAACCACCACTACTATTGCTAATAACAACAATAGCTGCTATTGTTATTAATTTTATGTGTCAAATTTATAGTACCAGGGAATGCCCAGATAGCAAATTAAGCATTATTTCTGCATGTGTTTGTGAGGGTGTCTCTGGAAGAGATTAGAGTTAAGTTGATGGACTGAGTAAAGCAGATGTTCCTCTCCAATGGGTGAACATCACCCAATACAGGGAAAGCTTGAATAGGCCAAAAAGGCAAAGAAAAATTGAAATACCTCTGTGTGATTATAAGTGAGCTGAGAAATTGATCTGGTTTTCAAGCCTGACTTAAATTGGAATCTGCATCTGAGCTCTGAACTACACACATGTCTTTTCTGAGTCTCCAAATGGTGTATGTATATCTTATTGTTTCTTTTTCTTTGGAGAACCCTGACTACTATACTTGCCACTTATTAAATAATACTGTGTTAGAATCTGTATTACATTCTTTGTATACATCATTATATTTTCTCACTACAACCCACACAGGCAACTCTATGTTGTCAGTGAGGAAACAGGTTCAGAAAGCAAAGCATGTACTGCAAATAATGGCGGTTCCAGGATTTGTACCAGTCACTGTGGCTCAATAACCATGTTTAGTGAACATTTTATCAACTGGTATGTAAGAGGTGCTTGCCAGTGTGAGGCATTTCAACCTGTAAATCATAGATAACACATCATAGGTCCAGAGCTCTTCATCTTGACCTCTTGGGTCTGTGTTCTCTTGTCCCCCTTCAGTCACCCTTGTCAGCCCAGCTTGGGGACACCTAGTATAGATTATGTGACCACCTCAATCTGATGTTGTTGCTCTATGTTTTTCTCAATTCATGTTAGTCTCACTTGTCCTCAGATTTCTCTTCATACAAAGGTTCCCCTCCTTACCCAGTTTGACTTATGATTTTTTCTTTACAGTGGTGTCAGGAGGACACATATTCAGTAGGAACTGTACTTCTGTACTTGGAATCCTGAATTTTGCTTTTTTCCCATATGTGCGGTATGATTCTCTCTCGTATCTGGGTAGTGCCAGCCAGCTGCAGCGCCCAGGCACACAGGGGATCACCAGGGCCAGCAACTTTCTCCCAGATGTCTGGATAGTAACCCAGTGATTTCTCACAGATACAGTTTTCTGTGTACCCCAAACTTCTTAAGAAAGTTAAAAAGCTATCTATCCTCAACAATTTGAATTACTTAAACTAGTTTAATATCCTTTTGAAAAAGGACATTTTATCCTGAAGCAAAAGGTTAGTGGTTATTTTTGCTTGTATACATACATGTGTGCATGGTACTTTCTATGAGAACTGGTCACATCCTTGATCTATCTTGAAAGTGATGTCTTACCTTGAGGAAAATGAGGTTATTTTTCTTGGCCAGTGGATACTGGAATAACCTTTAGTATTTATCATGTATGTTGCAAGAAGACTCAATAGCCAGTATAATTATTAAGGACCTATTATATCCTGTGCTGTGAAGTGTAAAAACAGAATGTAACTAGTGTTTTTATATTTAATTTGCTAAAATGTCATTAGAGCGAATTAAAAAAAGTCTCAAAAATTAGATAAGATTTTAAGACAATACCAACGTTCTAAACTCAGTAATACAGGCTATGAGAGTTATGGGAGTTCAGGAAACAGGTAAAGGCGAGTTATTCTTGAAGAGTGGAGGGAATATATTTAGAAGGGGGTTCTGGCTGAGTAGGTAGTATGAAATGTTTCCATAAAGGAGGAAATAAGTTTAGTGGTTGAGGCTTAGATTATTGAAAACCTTTGACATTAGGCAAGAAGTTTAGGGGTTATTGGATAAATTATGAACAAAAGAATATAATAATAAAGGGGGGTGTTTAGGTAGGGGAGAACTATTCTTGCAGTAGTATGTGGATTTGCAGCAAAGGTGATTCCCTAGATTTTGTGTGTTTAGTGTAACTTCACTGTCTTTACCTGGTTCCCATATGAAAGCAGAGGCTGAAACAATGGCTTGTTTGAAGATAATTTTGAGAAGTCAGGAGAAGAGCACTGGGATGAGGGAAACAGGGAAGGAGGACAAGCCAGTGGCACCTGTAGAAGGCTCTGCCTAGGCAGCTGAGGTTGAGCAAGGAGGGGCCTTCTGAAGAGCTAGCTCATGGAAGGGAGACTCACTCAGAACTGATCCCTGGGGTTATTAGCTCAGTCATCCTTCCACGACATTTCTGTGAGTTCTTGCTGCTGAATAAGAGAAACCAAAGACCAGACATGAGACATTTTAAGTAATGTCAAGAGTAAATGCTGTCATGCACTATGTCAGTGATGGTTCATTGAAAGCACTAGAGTGGAGGGTGGGCTGAGCACACCTGACCCTGAGAAGGTCATACTGTGTCAGATACAGTTGTCGTTTCAGGCTGATATGAACAAGGTCTGTAAGATTTTTGAATTACAAAACAATATGGATTTATTACTGGAAAAATTATTATTTTAATAATTGGCTAACAAAGTGTTGCCTAGAAATCATTTGGGCATATCTTTGAATGAATTGTTACTAACGTAATATTTTTCAAAGCCTAATATGGTGTCTGGCACAGAGCAGGTGTTCAAAAACGTGTATGAAAGGACAGATAGCCTAGCTTCATGTAAGCAGATACTTCAAAAGTCATTAAAAGTTATCTTCCTCAGCATGGTATGGGGGGCAGTGGTGTTAAGGCATGGAGTAGAGGGATTTTTATTTTTAAAAATTGATTTACTTTGCAAACATTTACAGAAGACCCCAGGAAAAAAAATAACTTACCTTTAAACCAAATTATTTTTAAATTCTAACTGATTAATATTGAAATAATATGGGATATTACACAGTATTGTGTGGGCTTGCATGCTTACAGTATTTCCAATGCCCATGAATATAAGTAACAGGAGATTTGTCTTCCATAGAAGGTAATTTTAATTTCCAGTCATCTTAACCCTCATAGCAATAAATGATTTAATTTTAATGAAGTAACTCGTGATAGACAAGGTGTCACCAGGGAACCAGCTGAAAAGTGATTCCTTTTTTCTCAGACTGTATTTTGTCAGGATTCTGGTGAAATTAGGAAAATGGTGTCAGAGCTGGCCAATGGTTGCTTATGTAGCATTTTAAAACTCTTAGTCATCCCATCTAACATACTTATCTTAAATCTGATACCCCAAAACTTAATGGAGTTATATCTTTCCCAGTGCAATCATATGTTTTGATATCAGAAGTCTTACATTTAAGAAAATCAGCATTTGGAGTATTAGAGATCAGTACTCAATTGTCATATGTGACATAGAAAACCAGGTTTAAATATATTTTCTCTTTTATGTATGCTAATAAAATTTAATGTTGAAAAGTCAACTTTAGATACATACTAAAAAGAAAAGTTTGAATACTTCACATCATCCCTCCTTTTAGATAAAATCTTCCCTATGTAAGGAGATGGAATCACCACCTTCTTTGCTCAGATCATTTGTAAAGGCTAAACATTCTTATTATTCTTGAGTCTTCATTTTTCTTCACCACCACTTCAACAAGAATTGGAAATTTGTTTCCAAAATAAATCTGTTCACTTGTATGTTTTAAAGGTTACTGTTCTATTTCCAACATATCATCTTTCATGTATACTGTGATAATAGTCTCTCTCCAATGTTCCTGTGTCCACTTTTGTCCTCTTTTTATACACAGTACAGCGAGCAGCCAGATAATAATTTTAAACATAAGTGAGGATATGTCATTCCACTTTTCCAAACTCTCCAGTGGATTTATATCATAGTCTAAATAAAACCCAGTGCTCTACCCGATCAAGAACTCTTCTTCTGGGGCCTCCGTTGTGGTGCAAGGGGTTAAGTCTCAGCACTATGAAGCTATCAGCCACTACATCAGGAGTTCGATCCCCCGCCAGGGAGGTGACCCACATGGCACAGCAAATCTCTCCTTTCTCGCCTGCTGCTCTCCTCAGCAGGATATTTCAGTGGGTCCACCTGTTCTGCTCCCCATTCTGTCTCTGGTGAATCCTCTTACCCCCCACACCTCTGGCCTACACACCAGCCTTAGTATGCAAAAACAAATAAATCTTTAATAAAAAACAACTCTCTTCAAAGATAAAAGAGCTTAAGAAAATTGGCCATCCTGTTCTTTCTCTTCTCCTTGTCCATAGCTAATGTGTTTCTATTCTTCTTTCTTTTCTCCTTCTTTCTTCTGTGAACATTTCCAGTGTTCTTATATCTGTTAGTTGTACTGAATACTTTTTTATGTACCTGTTTTCCATTTGTATGTTTTCTTGGAAAAATATTATTTAGGTCCTTTGCCATTTTTAAGTCAGGTTATTTGTGGTTTTGGTATTGAATTTTATGGGGGCCTTATAAATTTGGGTTATTAACTCCTTACCAGGCAGGTGGTATACAAGTATTTTCTTTCACTCTGTTTGTCAACTTTTCATTTTGTTGGCTGTTTCCTTTGTTGTGCAGAGTCTTTTTAGTTTGCGTTCCTATTTGTTCATTGTGCATTTGTCACCCATGCCATGCTTTTGTGTCATATACAAATATACAAAAATCATTGCCTGTGTTTTTCACCCAGGAATATAGCAGTTTTAGGTCTAATATTTTCATCTTTAGTCCATTCTGAGTTGATTTTTCCATATTGTATGAGATAAGGGTACATTTCTTTCCCCAGTCCCCACAACTTATTGAAAAGATTATCCTTTCCCATTGCATAATTTGGCACCATTAGGTTGACATATATTAGTTAAGCACATATACATGAGTTTATTTCTGGCTTGTCTATTTTGTCCCATTGGTGGTCTATGTATCTGCTTTTATGCCAGTAACATACTCTTTTGATTACTTTATCTTTGTAATACAATTTGAAATCAGGAACGTGAGGTGCCTTTAGCTTTGTTTTTCTTTCTCAAGATTGCTCTGGGTATTCAGGGTCTTTTGAATCTTAAAGATTGCTTTATCTACTCCCATGAAAATAGAAATTTGGAATTTTGATAGAAATTGCATTGAATCTTTGAGTAGTATGGACATCATCACAATATTATTGATTCTAATCCATGAACACAGAATATCTTTTCCATTTATTTATATCTTCCTCAGGTTCTTCATTTATATCATATAGTTTTCAGTCTTCAGAAATGTGATCTCCTTGGTTTAATTTATTCTAAATATTTTGTTATTTTTGTGTTATTGTAAATGTATTATTTTCCTTTAGGAAAGCGTACCTTAATGGATAGGAATGCAAGTGATTTTGTATTTTGACTTTATATCTACAACTTTACTGAATTGCCTGTTATTTCAAATATTTGATTTATTTAGTAGTCAAATTCAATAGTTTTTCTTTTCTCTTAAGAAAGTATTCCCTTAACTTTGTTCCTTTTATTTCAGTTAATTTTTGGTGGTATTTTGAACGTTATTAATGTTGAGTTGTAGGTACTCTGAATTTTATTATTTTCTCCAATAAGTATTTTCTCTGTTCTATAAGGTAATTTGGTTTTGTTTTGTTTGTTTGTTTGAGATTGAAATACAAACTACATTCCTTGAATAGTATCTGTGATCAATTCAGATATTTTTTTCTTTTTTTTAAAGATTTATTTGTTTATGCATACAAGCTGGGGTATAGACCAGAGGTGTGGGAGGGTGAGAGGATTCACCAGAGACAGAGTGGGGAACAGAACAGGCAGATCGACTGAAGTACACTGCTGAGGGGAGAAGCGGACGAGGCAGGTGAGGTCTGCTGAGCCATGTGGGAGGCTCCCTGGCCGGGCATCAAACTCGTGCTGCAGTGGTTCTGGATAGCTTCATAGTGCTGTGCTCAACCCGTTGCGCCACCAGGGAGGCACTCAGATCTTTTTTTCTTGAGCTGATTTGTTTCAAGTTGTTTTCTGTGTATGTATCAAGAATCAGCCAGAGATGGGAAAACAGGTTAGGTATTCTTTCTATGACTTTTCCTTTTCGGGAACTTTCCTACCCAATGGCTTTAACACTTCTGATTTTCTGGTTTCAGTATTCTGGTTCCCCAGGTGAGAAAGACTATGGTTTTGTTTGGTTTCTTTGTCACCACTGTGTGAAAATTTGGACTGAATTTCATCCAAGGTTAAAAGCCTTGTAATCTTACTTATTCATATATGCTTATTCATATATAGTTCCTGTCTTCTTCAAATTATTATGTGCTTCAGAGATTATCTATTTCTGTTTAATCTCCAGTAACTTCAGAAAGTTGGTTTTGTGTTATGTCCAAGTTTTATGATAGTTTTTTGCTGTGAATTATCTAATAAGGTCATAGTTTTCATACTTCCAAAAGGAAGAAGCTCTCTCCTGATGAATTCCCATAGATTTTGTATCCACGTTGAAGTATCCCTTATTCTTAATTTTTTGTGTCTTGCTATACATTAAGCATTTTTAAGGTAAAGGTAATGTCATATTCATCTTTGTTGCTGTAACATACAGTAGATGTTCATTACGCTTCTGGTGGATTTAGCTAAAATCAAACTACGCTTAAATGTATGCAGTACAAAAGAGATCTACCAGTTAGAGAGACAAACAACGGAAGCTTCATAAATGCTAATTGAGTTACTGAACTTAGGCCACACTAATTCAATAGCATAAAGCTAAGTATGAGCCTCATAAGTACAAAATTCCCCTCAGATGACTAATTTGTAAGTTTAGTATCCATTAGTGACTGCCCTTTTTATTTAACCTGATTTCATCTTGTTAAAACTATATTAATAGAGAATGAAGCATATAATTTTAAAAGAATTCCAGAGCCTTTCAAATAAGAATAGATAGAAAAAGATAAAGAGAGCATAACAGGAGTGAAGAAGGAAAAACAATTCATCCTAGGGCACCACCAAGGTAGAGACTACATTTTATTTCATCAGCGCAGTTCATCTACATTACCGTGGATGCTTGAGAAACATGAACTCAGAATTAGAGGTGTTTAAGCAAGACTGTAGCTTTCTGTATTCACAGTCAATATACAATGTTGGAATTTATATTTTTTTGTAATCTTTGTGATAGGACTTCATTTTGAATAGAGGAGATATGTGTGCTGAGATTTTTGAAAATATTGCTATATTTTTCACATGCAAATGTGTACTGTGGCTTCTCATTTTAACTTTCTTTACTGATTAACTTTGTCGGGAAGGCTTATGTCTTGAATGTATTAGATATTACCTCTGTGGGCTCCAATAGAACCATAAGTTTTATGAGAAAAGGTAATCAAAAAAAAAAAAACCCTACAGGTTTTTGAAAAGTCAGTCTGGGGCTAGCTTCTAGTTAGTAGTGGATTTAGAAGTTTAGGATAAAGCAAATGAAAATAAGGGCTCGTTGGCTCAATAATAATAGTAAATAAAAGGCTAAAATTATCCTGGAATTAAATTCTGGTATGTGAGTGTAAAAGTGCTTGTTGAGTATGGCAAAACTAAAACATGAATATATCCTTTAAAATTTGAAGAAAGAGGTTAACAGTATAAAGATTGCTCTCAACCTGAGGTCCTGAAATATAAGTCATTTTTGCCCAGTATCAAGTTTTATACTCAATTTTATGAAATTGCCACATAGGCCATTTCTGAAATGAGTTGAACTTTTAATATTAACTTACCCCTACCATACTTATTTTGCTTTTCCATAATTCCTGTGAAAATAGTAAGCTGTGTGGTGCATTTATTTTGAGTTTATTTATGGAAATAATGCATGTAGGATAACAATACTTGTATTCTCTTTAAGAGATTTTTAATTAATAAAAAGTTCTGGTAAATTACTTCACTTATTGAAAAATCATAATGAAAAGTAAGTAAATAATTTATCTAGCAACAGCAAAAAAGAAAAATGTCATGCCATACCTGCTTTTCTGTTATTATTAGCTTAGATAAGCATATAGCATAATAAAATGAACTTCAATTCTATAGTGAACCTTCCAGAATTCATAAGAGACTGAGGTGTCAGTTCTCATGTTCTATGACATACTTAACAGATTCTTAATGGAATTTGTATACATTTTGAAAAATTATATTTGTAGAATAAGTTTCATTGCTGCTTATATAAGTTGGCAACTTGAGTCTCTTGGTTTGTTGCCTTTTTTTTTAAAGATTTATTTATTTATGCATACAAGCTGGGGTACAGGCCAGAGGTATGGGGCGGTGAGAGGGTTCACCAGAGACAGAGTGGGGAGCAGAACAGGCAGATGGATGAAAATACATTGCTGAGGGTAGCAGCGGGCAAGGCAGAAGAGGTCTGCCATGCCATGTGGGAATCTCCCCAGCTGGGCATAGAACTCTCGTCGCCACTGCCGACAGGTCCACAGTGCAGCACTTAACCGCTGCCCCACCAGGGAGGCCCTGTTTTGTTGCTTTTTGAAAAGGAATTTAGTTCTGATTTGCTCCTGTAAAATAAACAAAATTCTCTGGTGATTGGAGGAAAGTACTCCTTTCTTGTTCAGAGCCTTCAGAATAATTAAAATAATTTTGTATTATTTATTATTTTAAAAAGCAGTGCTATGCTTTGATATTTTCTCATAGATTATTTCCTGTGAACACTGACCACTGCTGGAATTTATTCTATTCTCTCTCCCTACTCTTCTACTTTGTCCATTGCAGCAATATCATAATTAAGCCTATACTTTAGAATAACTTTTACTATAACTATATTAAGTCAAAAAGGATTAAGATATTAAGGAAGAAAAATATAAATACTTGTCTTCCAAAATAGTGATCAACTTTTTTGCTTTCAATAAATAAATGTAAAATTCCCTTGTTTATAAATATAAATATTTCAACTTGGGAAAATCATTTAAAGTATATGTTTTAAATAGGATACACATAATAATTTCATGATTTCATAGTGGAAATTTATAAATAGGCTTATCAATTTGGGTTAAAAATGTAGTGAAGTAAACTAAAAATAGCAAGCCAAAAAATTCTGAAACTAAATCTGTGTAGTTCAATTTATTTCATGATTGATTTTGTTGTGCTATACATATAGAAGATTAATTAATCAGAAAGAAGATGTTTCTTGACCTTCCTTAAAGCAGTTATGAACTGCCATTGGATTTTCTAATGTCTTTTAAAAGAACGGAAAAATAAAAAATTTAACATCTTTATTTAGGTTAAAATATACAAGGTTTGTGCTAGAATGGAAAACTGCACCAAAAAATATATTCCAGCAACTTGAGAAAATGTTAAATCTAACATATTCAATAGCATTCTGAATATGGATTTCAATTAGTGATTGTATTGGCAGATGCTTAGTTGAGATAAAAGATCTACTTTATTTGGTTTGGGGAGGATAAGGGCTCAAAAAGAGGAGAAAAGAGCACAAGGGACTATGGTGATGGTTCACGGGTGAATCGGTGGTGGGTAACCTACAGGGAATACAAAACAATGTAAAAGATGTGAATAACAAAAAATTAAAATAAAATTTAAAAAAGATCTATTTTAATAAATTTTCAATTTCATAAATGAGTGCAAGAGTGTCTTGTTTTGGGATCTAATGGAGAACATGAAAGACCTTCATTCTTGCTAATGAACCATAGATCCAAAGGAAAACAAAAAGAAAATCATGAATTTAAAGATAGCACTGAAGAACCTTGCCCACAAGTAAATCTAAACTATCTGTATTCCAGAGGGGTACTGTTCCTAAGCAAACATGCAATATAGGATGTTTTCTTTTTCTTTTTTTTTAAGATTTATTTATTTATGCATACGAGCTGGGGCGCAGGCCAGAGACATGGGGCAGCGAGAGGGTTCACCAGAGACAGAGCGGGGAGCAGAACAGGCAGATTTAGGGAAACACACTGCTGAAGGGAGCAGCGGGTGAGGCAGGAGAGGTCTGCCACGCCATGTGGGAATGTCCCCGTATGGTCATCACTGCCAAAGGCTCCACAGTGCAGCACTAAACCGCAGCAGGGCGAGAGGCCCTGCAACATAGGATGTTTTCAAGTTTGAATTCAGTTGCTGATGTTGGGAACCAGACAAGCAAAATAGTAAACTGTAGGACTATCTTTAATCAGAGAAAGAGAAACTACCCTATTTTTTGATAAATTTGTGTGTTGAATGTTAAATTTGTACTTATAATATTGTCAAACACCAAAATAATTCTGAGTTCCTTGTCTCGTGAGCCTTTCACGAACAGCCTTTCCCAAAGTGTGACAAGCATCACCAAAGTGTGCTAACAGAAGTCAATAGTGAGAGTCAGGTATCAGGATGGAAGTCTCACCTTTTGTAAACTAATCATGAAAGTGCTCTCCCAATAACTTCGCAAACCCTGTTGGTTAGTAGCAAGTCACCAAATCTAACCCACCCTAATAGGAGGCTGTTTTGCAAAAGCAAGAAGGCCAGAAATAACAAATAATAAGTAAGTAAATAAATAATTGGAACCAAAGATCTTTATTATTCTTTAGACATTACCAAGGACTAAATTTAAAAAAAAGCAAAATAAGGAAAATATCTATAGAAACAGACTGACAGATAACCCAGAGGCTGAAATTGTGAGGCAAGGAATTTAAAATAATTGTGATAAATATATTAAATAAACTAAGAATCATATTATAAGCAAATTTAGGAAAAAATTCAGAAGATATTTTTAAATGTAAAAAAAAATTCGAATATGATCAAACATCTAAAAATGTACCACCTGAAATTTCAAAAGTGTACTGAGCAATAGTGAAAGCAGGTTAAACACAGCAGATAGATCAATCAATAAATCTGAAGATGGGAAATAGCAATCATTTAGCTGAAACACATATAAAAAAAGTTTGTAAAACAGGAGACAGAACCTTAGCTATTTGTGGGATAGTTTTAGCAGTTCATACTTATATGTAATTTGAGTTACTTAAGAGGAGGAGTAATACAATGGGGCAAAATTAATTGGAAGGAATATAAGCTATTTTTTTTCCAGATTTGATCACAAACAGCAACCTACTTATCTGCAAAGCTCAGAGATCTACAGCAGAATAAATGCACGGAAAACCACACGTAGGACATCATGGTCACAAGCCTGAAAATAATAAGTAGAAAAACTTTAAAGAACTGATATGGGGAGCATAATCTATGTTACATGGAAAAAGCAATAAGAATTCCATGCTTATTTGTAGATTTACTGGTAGCTAAAAATAAAATTAAAAAATCTAAGAGCTCAACCCTGCCATCCTGTCATAAACAAGATGTCCTGTGGTAAAGAAAAATTCTCAATAATCAAATCAGTTGAAATATCAATTCTTTTTTCCTTTAATTTAATTTTATTTAATTTATATCCTTTACATTATTATGTATCACCCGCAAGTTGAAATAACAATTTTTTGCAAATCTTTTTCCTTGATCCCTGCTTGTGGAGAAGCAAGGGAATCTTTGCTAACTATGAAAGTAAAGATTTGGAGGGTGGAACACACTGACATTAAATTCTTGGATTATTTTGGATTATTTTTCTGCATTGCTTCTGCTTTGCCTACTCTCTTGTGCTCTATTTTAGTATTTCTACCTTCTGAAGTATCTTAAAATTGGATTTGTGTTTCTTCCTGGTTTCTTCGAGATGACTCCTTGCTGGATGACACATCTCTTTTACTTCTGGTGTGTTGGATCACTTGGATGGCTCATTTCATACCCTCTGACCAACTCTAAATTCCTAGGTATCTAAAACAGGAGAACAGGTCTTCAAATTCTGTGTTGTCTTTTTTTTTTTCCCCACGTGAGTGAGAAATCCTATGCTTGTAATTAATTTTGAGGTGGAAGTAAAAATATATTCTGGCAGTTTTTCCTGGACCCAGTAAAAATTAGACAGGAAGCTTACTGTATATCTGTTCTGCCTGTTCTAGGTGATTTTGGTGTTTTTTTTTTTTTCTTTTAGAAAGGAGATGATATTAGATCCTTGGGCATGATCTTTCAACAACTTAATTTATTTAACATTTGTTGTTGTTCATTTTCTACTAAGCACTGTTTTGAGCACTGCGGATTAACTAGAGAACAAGGCAGTTACAAGAACATAGATTCATGTATAATTTATATCTCACTGGGGGTTGGAGGAGACACAGGTCAATTCTCCCCTACTTTTCATATATCCAAGCAGAGGAAAATTATTAACCTTGGATTCTTTTTTAACTCTTCCCTACTCAGTCTCTACCCCTTTACCAAGGCTGCCAGAGGAGATTGAGTGGTTTATCTGACGTGGAGTTTAGAATTGGATACTGGATTTGTGTGGAGTTGCCCTCATGGATCCACTTGGATTCCAGTCTTCTTGTTTACAGAAAGCAAGTGTTCATATAGATGTGTTCTCTGTCATGTGGCAAAAAAGGCATTTTCCATACAGGCAGAAGTCAATGGTTATCCATCTGTGACAATCAGAAAAAGTATTACATAGTTAAGTTACTGGTGAATTTTTGTCATGAGCATTTGCTCATGTACATTAACCATATCTTACATTTCAGTGTTTTTTTTTCTTTTCAGAAATCAATAATAAAACTGACATGTTTACATCTTCATCTGTTTGATTTCTTTGTCTATCTTTCTTGGGCACAAAGAAGGATTTATTCACTAAAATCTAGTTTCAGTAGTGGAAAGTGACAAAAGTACATTCAGTATAATGAATTTTATGATGAATGCAATAATGTGTTAGAATAACAGTGCAGAGAAAATGCACCTTATCCAGACTGGGTGAATTCTGGTGGTTGGGAAAAAATCTTTTTTGTTATGCTTCATAATACCCAGAGTGCTCATCTGTACTCTGCTCTCTTCAGTGTCATGTGAAAGCCAGTGGAACAGAGACACATTGTGGAATTAGGCCACTGAATATAATATTCAAGCTTGGGTTAATATATGTAATTACATCCTACTTTAGAGTTATCTACTCACTTTTTCAACAAGTTGTTACTAAATATACATCATGTAAAGCATCTTTCTGGAATCTGAGGGTACAGAAGTAGAAAAGAAAATTTAACAAGTATGTAGCCTTAGGAAAATTAACATTTTAGGAGGGGCAGAAAGTTGAGATTTGTGGTGAGTTTGAAGAAACCTCATGCTCCTTAAAATTTCTTTAAGTAAGCCACGCTTCTAAGTCCAGGCTTTTGTGCTTGTTGCCTCCTCCTCCCCCCCTTTTTTTCCTGCTTGGAACAATATACTCCTACATATTCACACATTGATCCCTCATGGGTTTTAGGTTTTTTTCTGACCCACCCTGTATAATATTACAACCGGACTCTCCTGGGAGCACGCCCTCTTCTTCACATCTCTGCTTTATATTGCCATGGAGCCATTATCACCATCTGACATATAATGCATAGTCTATTCAAAACACTGCAAATCTCCCCCTTTCTCCCACAGTGAAATCCCAAGCTCTCACAAAAGCATTTAAAGTCCCCATGATCTGCTCTGAACTCCATTCACTCTCTTACCTCATTTCTTTTCCTCATGTCACCAAGCTGATTTTACTCTGGTTAAGCTCAAAAATGGTTTGAACAGAAGCATCTCATGCCACAATTTAGGCTTAACAGGGACCCTCTGGCTACTGTATTGAGAACAGAATGTGATGAGAGACTGTGGTCAAAGTTTGAAGTGGGAAGATCAGCTCAAAGATCCTGAATTAATCCAGGTGAAACCTGACAACAGTTAGGAACTGGGTGACTCCAAACCAGAGGCCAAGAAATGGAACGCAATAGTAAGTTCTTCACAGATTTAAAAAAATAGAATCAACAGAATTTTCAGAGAGATTGGATTTGAAGTTTGAGAGGAAAAGTAGAGTTAAGGTTGACTCTTGTGGTCCTGTCTGAGCAACTGGAAAATGGTCCCACACTTAATAGAGAGGAGGGCAGGGGGAACAGGTGGGGGCTGGAAACCAAGAAGGCAGTTTGTGATGTTATTTTGAAACTAGCATTCAATGTCCAAGCAAAGGTACTGAAGAGGCATTGAAAACCTAAGCCTGCAGTTTGAGGGAAAAGCTCATCTGGAAGTCTAAATTTGAAAGTCTTCAGCATATAGATGGGATTTGAAATGACTAGATTGAAGATCTACCAAGGGAATGAGTGTAAAGAAAATATTTGAGGAAGGATCTTTGGGGCACTTTGATGTTTGTAGGTCAAGAAGGCTGAGAAGTCAGGGAAACAAAGTAAGCAAAGGAGCATCCTGGGAGGAAGTGAAGTGAGAAGTGTTGTGTCCCAAAAGCCAAGGCAGAAGATAGATGGTCAGTAAACAGGAAGTGACTAACTGTCAAATTCTATAATAGGGCAAGTAAGATACATTCACTAGACTAAATTGCCTCCCCACCAGAAATATGTTTGGGCAAATGTTAGAAGTTTAAGTAAAACATCTACTATCTTTTTGCTCTGTGAAATGTCAGAGAAAAGTTTAGGTGAATTCCCAATGTGTACAAAATTCATTAGTCACAGTATCGTGTCAAATAAACATACAAGCATACCTACCTAAATAAATATACAAACAGACACATACAAATACACACATGTACTCTCTTTTAATCTCATAATTACAGTAGATTGATACCTGTAACTCTCACAGCTCCACAATACAATTTAAATGCCTAGTACAGAAGTCTAGTACAGAAGTAGTTTTCATACGACTCATGAGATGAGAGAGAGATAGGGTGAAACAGATATGCTTTGTATTTTATTTTAAAAAGTCCTCATTTGCCAATTTTCAAATTCCATAGTACTTCATTGCTACATCTCAGCACACCAAGTCTGATTGTAGAATCATTCTATCATATGCTACATTTTGTATTCCATGGATCAGTCTATCTTATTAAGGCAAATTCTTTTATTCTCAGAATGTGTTATTTGAGAATCCCTAAATAAAAAACTCTCCATAGAAATATCCTTAAATAATATATCCTGTTGAATTTTTGTCAGCTTTTTCCACTGATAACTTCCTATAAACACATTTTTCCAAACTTTGATTCTATTATTTAAATTACTCGATTATATTAATAGCATACAATAACAATTCCTAAACTACTACTCCCATGTTGATAAAATCAAAACCATTTTATTTATTCACAATGAATATAATCATATTTGCTATAATTTGTCACATTCAATAAAATAGTTTTGTGCTTGTCTGAAGTCTTTCCTATAAAAATCTGAAATCAAGTGCATATATAACTTGTCTAAACACATGTATACTCATTGAATTTTGGGAAAATAAATTTAAATGACTTTTTTCTTTCTGTCATTCTGTTTCTCTAAAATGCCATCAAATGACTCTTAAATATCTCTTCTTGTCATTGATGATACTTTTCCAATGTGGCTGAATCATCAAGATTTTATAAATTTCTGAATATAAATATTCATATTCTACATTACATTCTAAATATACAAAACTACTCTCTTCTTTTGGTGAGAATTCTCTTTTCCAAATACATTTTACAGTATCTCCTATACATTAGTTTGTATTATTCGTTTTCTTCTACCTGCTGCATGTTAACAGCTAGGTGTAAAGTTCTTAACAGTCAGAATCATAAAACAAATTTAAGCAACAAGAACTAATTTTCAAACATGGGGAAATTCATATGTCACCAAAAGTCACCATCTTAATCATTTTACATTTATTTTAATAATATTGCTATTGCTTGAAAAAAGTCTTTGCAACTTGTCTTGGAATTACTAGAGAATGATTTGCAGTAAAATGAGTAAATAAACCTTTTTTCTGACACACCACAGTATGCATTCTGATACTATGAATGAACCATCTTTCTCATCACATTGGACTTTGAAAGACATTTGAGTGTTTAAAATATATCCTTCTCACTAAAACATGTGGACAATCCTTAAAAATATAGTCTCAACTTCCTAAATGTTGAACTTAAATCTACTAAACCTCTCGAACAAGCTATCAGTTTACCAGGAAATCAAAGGGACAGAGATGTGTGTTAAATGTTGCCATGGGAACTTGGTCTACAAAATCCAGCCTGAAAAAGTTTCAAAGTAAAACAATCTGAATTCTGCAAATTTTTTTTTTTTTGCAAAGACAGAATAAAAAGTGATGTTGGTAGGAACTATAAATCAAAGAAATAAAAAAAAAAACAACCCTCGGGAAATAATTTAAAAAAAGAATTCCAAAATATAGATCTTTTGGTAGCCTTATTTGAATAAACATGCTATAAAAATATGAGATAACATCAAAAATTAGAACACTGGTTAGCTGATAACATTATGGAATTATTGCAACATTTCCACTATTAAAAAGATATTGCAATTATATTTTTAAAGAGTTCTTATCCTTTAGTGACTACAAAGCTGAAAACTCTAGAAAACTAGAACTGAAATGATGTGATACCTGAGATTGGAGTCAAAGTAATTTAGGTTGAAGGAGTGGGCTAAGGGCACCCAAAATAAGATTGACTATGAGTTTATAATTGGAGCTGACTGGACTGATTTATTATGCTATTGTCTCCTCTTTTGTTTATGTTTAGAATTTTCCATTAAAAGTTTAAACAATAAATACATACTTTTGAAGGGTGTCCACTACTTCAGAAAGCAGTTTCTAAGAGGAATTATAAAAACAATCTATGTACTGGAAACATCTTTGGATGGTCCACAACTTGTCTCCTCGGAACTTTTCTTTCTTTCCCTTCCTCCTTTCCCTCTACATTAGAGGTGACTAATTTGGAATAGATTAAATGTGTGTGTTTATATTTTCTGGTGCATTTTTTAATTAGTTGAATTATTGATAATCCTTTAGTACTTTTATTTTCATACCTTCAGTGCTGGGCACATGATAGAGGTAGAGACTTAATAAATATAAACCAAGTGCTTAAGATGAATAAGCAATAGCTATCAGCTCCTGCTGACGCATCTACTGGCACCACCCAGTCTACCAGGGCTTCATTCTTGGAAACAACCTTTCAGCTTTACCTCTTGTTTTAATTTCTCTGCAGCAACACATTTAGATCATCATCTTGGGTTATGTAGCTTTAGTAAAATCAGAGTTGTAACAAGTTTAATTATGCTCAAGCGGGAGGATTTAATCTAGGCTTCTTTGCCTTCTTTCATTCCAGGTCTAGTAGTACCTGGGTCTCTCTACATGTTTGGTAATGCTTGCTGAATTGAACTGAATTGATATTTGTTACTTTTGTGGTCCCAGAGGCATATTAAGCTAATTTCCCCCCCACCCATTTCCAAATTTCTTTGCATGGACGTGAATGTTCAGTGACTGAGCATTCTTTAGTTTGTATACATCTTAGATGTATTCTCTGTGACTTCTTCACTTTTTAATTGTCCATCTTATAAACATTTCTGTTCCTTTTTACACAGAAATATTGGGCTCCATCCTCTGTGACTGAACTAGAGATACAGGGATGAAGTCAGATTATCCCCAATCTTCAAAGGGTTCTGTCGGTTTACGTCTAATTGCACAGATTCTGAGAAATTTGCTACTGCTTATCTTCATTCACTTGCTACTTCATTTCACTAAGAGTTTGTCCACTCAAACTGTGAGGTTTCACTCTGCCTCAGATCATTTATAAGATGTTAGATAAAATGATTCCAGAATTATTCATAAAGAACCCCACTATTTACCCTTTGCCAAAAATTGATATAATCAATTATCCTTACTAGTAATTTGTTTCTTATAAACCACTTATTTTCTAACTAACTGACACTGCTCTTTCTCCAATCTCATAACCCAATTTTTAAACAATGTCTAATGCAATTTAGTTTAAACATTTTTGATAAGCTACATTTACTCTTTTGCACCCCAAGCTAGCTGTGTCACCCCATCTTTAGCAACCATAGCAGAACATTTTATTTCCTTTATAATTGCAAACACAATGTATGCAAATTGTGAAAAATTAGGAAAACAGAAAAGTTTAAAATAGAACATGATAGTCACCCAAACCCCCAACTGGTTATTGCTTTATTGAAAATCTCTCAAAAGACTGAGCAGTCATTCCATTCTGATCCTATTAAACTCATATTTGTTTGGCTGCTTTGAGAACATTTTCCTTTGTTATGGGCCCTATCACCTTGACTAGCGTGGGAGTGCGCGCCAGACATATAGTTCTACAGTTCACAAAAATCCCTCAGGGGGCCTCCCTGGTGGCGCAGTGGTTGAGCCCTGCGCTGTGGAGCTGCTGCCAGCGCGATGCGAGTTGGACGCCCAGCCAGGGAGACTCCCGCATGGTGCGGCAGACCTCTCCTGCCTCGCCCCCCTCAGCAGTGTATTTCTGATCTGCCTGTTCTGCTCCCCACTCTGTCTCTGGTGAACCCTCTCGCCGCCCCGCTCCTCTGGCCTGTACCCCAGCTTGTATGTATAAATAAATAAATCTTTAAAAAAAAAAATCCCTCAGGAATTCTTTTCATGTTCAGTAGAAGAAAATATTCACTCTTTAGGTCTGCTCTAGGGCAATTTTATACATTTGTGTTTCAGAACAAACTGGACTATATTTTTAAATTATAATGATGTGTGTACTATGATTTGTGAACCAGAATTTAGGATTTGATCTTTCCAACTAGGCAGAGTGGTAAACAACATGCCTTTGGAAGTGAATTGTTTTTGTCTGTATTAAAAGACCACTTCTGAAAATTTAGGCATCCTTTTTCCCTTTGCTTTTGCTATTTTTTTCCCCAGAAAGTCATTAGTCTGACCTCATATTCACCTCTGCACTGTATTCTCCTTTCTAACATTTCTCTATGCTGATTATCTCCTTTGAAAACACTCTTTGGAATCAAGAGGGCAAATGGAGCTAATGTCAAACAAGCCCCTTTATAACCTAAGGGCAACAAAATGATTGATACTTAGTTTACAATGTTGACATGTTAAATAAATTATTTTAGAAAATCCGGTATTTGTGAGCCAGATGAACACATGTAACAAAATCCCAATTTGTGTGGCTGTTTTTCTCCATAAACTATGAATGAGAGGCAGTTCTTTAAAATTCTATCTAAATTAGATTGGTGTCAAGCACTATTAATGATCATTTTTTGCTTGGAAACAATTGCAATTTCACACAATAATGAACTTTACAGTTGAGAGTATTTAAATGAGAGAAGAGAAGACCGACTTGGTTACTTTTCTGATTCTGATTATCATTGTTATCATGTAGTTGTATCTGGTGAACATTTATTAGGAGTTAGTTGATAGATTTCTTTGTCAATTTTGTTTTTCAAAACACTATACAAAGATTTTAAAATTAATTTTAAAGAAATGATTTTGCTTTAAAAAATCTTAAACCAAGGATTCATTTTAGAGGAGTCTAAATGATAGCAACAACTTTTGCGATCTTGATTAAATATGAACTCTAAACTGGATTAAATACAGAAATAAAAAAAAAATACATGAAGAAACATAGGTGTAAAGGAACCAAAGTCCAGAAAAAAAATAGGAGACTAGGAGAGCTTTTTGATCCTTTAAATGAATTTAAGGCTGCAGGCTCAGCTTGCAACAGGAAGTTTTCTTTAGAGGATGGAAAGAGTTCCAGAATGTTACAAGGAAGACACAATCGTAGAGAACAAAAAAAAGGGAGTAGGAAGGTTTTATAAATTCAAGACTGCAAATGACTTTAATGTTCATCAAGAGTAAGACATTAATTAATAATTTGATTCATATTTAATAGCCATTTACTGAATGTTAATGTATTAGATGTTGGAGATACAGAGATAAACTAGAAACTGTCCATAACTTTAAACAGTTGATAATCCACTAGGGATTACTACATACAGGTAAATAGACAATTAGTAAAGATAATATAAAATAGAATTCAAATAAGCCTGAAGAGGAAGATTTGAATCTTATTAGAAGGCCCTCTAAGAAATTAATATGTGAGAGGTGTATGTGTTTGTGGTGGGGCTAGGGAGGATAAATGGAGGGGTGGGAAACTGAGGGAACTTTCCAGAGGAAAAGTTGTCATAGGTCAGGGTCTGAAAGCAAAAAGTGCATGGCATATTGAAAGGAATATTATGGGTTGGTGACTAATAAATTATAATCAGCACTGTATAGAGAGGGAAAAATAAAGATTTATTCTAGGAAGTTGGAAAGGAGTCCCAGCCAGCTGTACTTCAACATTCCCTTCAAACCCATCCCCAAGTTTGGTGTCGAGATGGGCAGAGTTTTCCCAGCAAAGGAGGAGTTAGAGTCAGATAAGCATGTGGCAAAGATAGAAAAATCAGTTTTGTGTGGACATAATTTGAATTTTCAAGGGGCATTTGCTAATTTCCAGAAAGGGCAATATGCATACCTTAAACTTGTTGTTTCTGATTAGCATTATGTGTGAGAGAAAGCCAAGAATTCAGAAGATTATAACGATTTTATCATATAGAATTTTTTTTTTCCAGTCAGAGTCTGTGGGGAGATCCAGGGAAAGAGGGAGGCTTCATACCTTTGGTACTATTCATGCTGATGATAGATAATGACAGTGTCCTTATGAGACAGGTGGGCAAGACAGACAGTCCTCAGTTAGCAGTGGCACACACAGGATGCTGGCTCTCGCCCACCCAAATCAATTGGAGCTAAGAAGTCACTTAATCTGACTTGGAAATAACCCTGCAGCACATTATCAAGTCATTATAACACTAACTGGCACACTTGCAGGCTGCTGTGACTGGAAAGCCCTGACCAATTAGGAAAGAAAAAGGGTGGCACCCAGATTCTAGGAAAACCCTTAATCTTCTCCAGTAAACAACTGAATATTCTGCCCCTACTATGCAAAGCCCCTATAAAAATGCTCACCGAGGTGGCCAAGGCAGCTGCCTTGCATGTACAGTAGCCCTCTGCCTGCCTGCTTGTCTGCACAAACCATCTATACTTTCATCTCCGAGACTCACACCTGGCCTCTCTCCTTGGGGAAGTCCAAAAACCCTCACTTCTGCTACGGGGGCCCTGGATCCCTAGTTTTTTCCCCAAAATTAGTTCATATTTTTGTATTCTTTCACAGGGTTCAGGAAAGATTGTAGAACAGTCCCTTGGCAGAATTACTAGGGATCAGTATGGGTTTGCAAAGAACAAATCAAATAAAAACATTTAATTTTTGAGAAAATTTAATACTGTTATATTTTTACATTTCCTAACTACTACTTTAAAGGGATAAAGACAATAAAATTGATAAATAATTTAATTTCAGGCTTTCAGCAAGACGTTAACACCAAATATGTTTGATTAAGTTGACCCAAAGGGTGATGACTCAAAATGGATATTTCTGTTGACTCTTTTGATTAAGGCTCCGTCCTTAGTCTTATGTAACTGAATCTTTCTATTCAAAATTTGGGTGAAGATTTGGAGACTCACTTTTTCAGGTTTAGAAATGATCTAAGATACATCAAGTGATTGAAACAGGATTTACAAGATCTTAGAGAGGAGTTATGGACCAAATGCAACAAATTACATTTCCTTTTCTGTTTATAAAGTAATAGATATTCATTATAAAAAATTATAACTAAATTTAAAATTTATATGCCAGGTGTCACAACACACATACAGATACATATATATATATACACACACACGCGTATATTAAGTTAATATATATACATATATATCCCAGTATCCTGAAACACTCAGTTATATAAACACTCAGTTATAAATAAACTTGATGTATGAACTTCTATTGTATGTATTTACATTTATATGTAAATACAAATATTATGATACCATTCATAATACCATTCTCATTTGTTATTTTTTTATCTTATTTTTATAAAGATGGATACATAGTATTCCAGCAGAAACCATAATTTACTTAACAATTTCCCAACTAATATTTGGTAGCTAGACATTTATTGTGATTATAACAAATGTTTTGATAAACATCCAAGTTTCAAGTACATTCATCTGCATGTACTTGCCTGTACTATAGGTTTAAATTTTTAAAAATGGGAATGCAAAGCCAAGGGGTGAATTCCTTTAATTGTGGTACATCTTGCCAAATCAGCAAGGTAGAATTTGACAGGCACATCTACAAGACACTGTGAACAAGCACAGCAAGTTGAGAAATGCTATTTTTGAAATATACTAAAGAATTTTAGATGATGTTATTTTGCTAAAGTGATGTGTCTGCCTCAGCAGGTATCTATGTTTAAAATCAGGTAGCAGAACCTCAGAACACATTTCAAATGGAAAGGGATAGTTTAGTAGTCACATGACTGGGCACACTGCAGACACTTAGCAGTAGACAATACAGAGGATGGTCAAGCAATGAAGAATTGTTCTATACAAAACCCCAATACTGCCATTTTTGAAAAACACTGAGCATTTGCAATCATAGATTGTATTAATAGAGTGGTTTTAGGTATGAAGGGAATAGACCAATATATTAACTAAAATATGGCTGCAATATTTATTTTAAATTTTATGTCTTGCAGTTCAAGGTATAGATTGTGCAGAGCAGATAAGTTTCACTTTTTGTACCAGCTCATATTCATTTGAGCAATGGCCTAGGAAGTTGTGGTGAAAAGAACTTAGAAACCATGTCTGGGCTTGGAATGCTTTAATTGGTTACTAGTGCCAGTCGGGTGTGGGACAGGGTGGTGACTGTATATATATGCCAAGTATTTGCCATTTTCAAGTGTCCTAACTGTATTCTTTTGAAAAGAACCACCACAATGAAAACTTTCTCATGAGTCTATGTCTATACTGCATTTTGTCAAAATGCCTCTTGAAATATTTCAAATCTTAAGCATTCAAACTAGAGTATAATACTTTTCAGGTCTTTTTTGGACTGAAATTTATATGTTCCCTCAAATTTATATGTTAAAACTTAACCCTCAGTCACTCAGAATGTGACTGTATCGGAGACAGGAGCTTTAAGAAGGTGTTTAAGTAAAATGATGACTTAAGTATGGACTCTAATCCAATCTGACCGGTTTTCTTATAAAAAGAGGAAGTTTGTTTACACAAATTGATACCAAAGAGACACACCCAGAAAAGGACCCCATGAAGTCACAGTGAGGTGATGATCTACAACCCAAGGAAAGAGATCTTAGAAGAAACCAAACCTACTTATATCTAAGACTTCTTACTTCCAGAAATGAGAAAAAATACATTTCTATTGTTTAAGTCACCTAGTTTAGAGTATTTTGTGATGTCAGTTCTGGAAAACTGATATAATATTAATATTTCACTTTGTGAATAAAGTTGCAAAATTTTACCATAATGAAATAAATGGATAATGCAACCTGAATTATCAGTCTTTGGGGGCCACCTTCACATATACTCTGCTCAAGATCCTAGTTATCTAAAAATGCTACCTTCTCTTGTCTTTTCAAACCACTCCTACCATCTCTTCCTTTGCACCTGAAATTTCTGATTAAAATCACTTCTTTGGGCAATCTGAAAGAAATACAAGAAGAAACCTTGAAAATGTAAGTCATCAGTGAGTATGACTTTTACTCTCCTTCCACTGGAACAGAGGTATAAATGAGCTTATGACTAGTTAATTGCTGCTCTGTCAAGTTCACTGTCAGGGGATGACATTCAGGAAGCAGCCTATACAAATAGACAAGTAGTAAATCTATATGGAAGCGATAGAGAGGAAAGACGGTGGGGGGGCCGGGAGGGGGGGCAGAAAGCAAGGCAGGTACAATTTCTCATTCACTGAGAAACCAAATGAAGTCCCAGACCAGCAAAGAAGACGAGAAATCATAATTGAACCATGAGTTTAGTCTTTGAGAAGCATGAGACCCAAGAGAGGCAATGGAGTCAAACATTTTCCTGATGATTAAGAATAGAATATGTCTCTCATACTAATTGTTCAAACTTCTCCCATGACATTTTCAAGCAAGAGTTAGTCCTATAATTATGCTTCTCAAGCCTGTAATGTCTTGGAAGTGCTGTTACCCACTGGGGCCAAATTGGATATTCATTTCCTGATTAGTGCCATTCTGAGCTGCTGCTTGTGGGAGAAGAGACACAGAACATCAGATTGGGACACCCAGAGATACTCAGCGCTCGCTGTTTTGTCATGAGTGGCTCTAAAGACCAAAGCCACCTCTTTAATAGTATGCCTCTACCAGTGGACAACAAGTTGTTTGTATTGATACTTTAGCACATCTGGATATGCCAGATGTACAATAAAGTGATTTAAAATTTCCAAGCATTTTCATTGGAAAATAAGTGAGTGACGATGCATTTTTATTTTCAGCACAATAATCTGACAAATGAAGGAGTCATCCTCTGTTTGACTTTGCAAGTCTTTCTCCAAGATATGGCAGCTATGTGGGAAAAGAGCAAGGTTGAGTAGACAAAGAAAACACATTTAAAATTGCAGATGTTATTTATAAATTGTTCATAAGTAACAGGAAACTGCAGGATGATATTTAACTACTCTGTAGGTAGCAGGCAATTTGCATTTGTAATATCAGCATAATGAGCTAAAGATGTGCATTGATCTCATTTCATTTTATATGGAATGCAACAAAGCATGTTAATGGGTAACCTAAAAGCTTATAAATCAGGGGAAAATACCAAATGTCATAAAATGTAAAGCTGAAGTAGCAATTGTAATTGTTTGAAAAATCCCACCCAAGGTATCCACAATGTCTATGACAATTAATACTGAATGTAATTACAGTCCATGGAGAAACGAATATTTTCCATTTTCATGAGATATAGTGGATGATCTGTTCTAGAAAGGTGCCCCACAGTAAAATCTTATATGATTGATAATACCTTAATTAAGAATACAAAACTATTTCATAGTCTTCTTAGTCTCAAAAATAGCTGATATATTATCAAAGTGGCTTTTATGTCTTTGTTGTTGTTCATTAATTAAATTTTTTATATATGACTTAAATGAGTCATAAATAAGTCGTAACTCACTTAAATAATCAAAGGGTCCTACTCTCCCAGCTAAGGATGTGGGAATTTACTTATTCATCTCAATTTTGAGAGAAATATATCACATTATTTCAAATCATTCTTATTTTATGGTTTTGCTTTTCTCTGTGATTGCCAATTACTTAGAGAAGGGCAGATGAGATACATGAGAATTGTGAGGATGCATGTTGGAATACAAGCACAAGCGTCAATGTGAACAAGTACTAATAAGTTTTCTAGTTAATTTTATTGTTAAGGTAAATTCAGTTATTTTGAAGCTCTAGGCCAGTTCTAGGTAGGAACCACTTATTTTCATAATTTACTCCCTGCTCTCTTGTGCCATTACCTCCCACACCTCTAGTACAACAACAAAAAGAGGAAAAACGACAAAAACAAGGGAACTTTTAGAAGATGGCTGATCCTTCTAGTAATCAGAATTATGCAGATTAAAAGTAGTTATATATTATTTCACACACTTTAAATGGGCAAAATTGGAGAGCCTAATAATGTAGAAAGGATGTTGGAAACAGCTTGCTTGTAGGGAGTAAATTATTTCCAAAAGTTTGAAAAAAATATATCAGAATCAGGAAGAGCTGAAAATGTCCTTAATTCTACTCAATATCTATACTAATAGTATTACCCAGAGAACTCAATTAAATAGAGGAGGTTCCATGTTTCCTGCCCCACCTAATGAAGGGTGGAGCTGAGCAATGAGGAGAAGTAAGAAAAAACTTGGAGGAGACACATGGAGCAGAGAGACATGTGAAGAAGGCACATTTGCTTCTTAGCCTTGGACTTGTACCAGGGACTTGGGGAACAGAGAAGGAGACATGTTGGTGAGAGAACCGCAGGGAGGCTGGCAATGGCAGCCTTTATCTTGGCTTGTACTTTGATTGTACTTCCTTTGTCCCAGACTTGCCTGCCCCCTCTACCTCTTTTCTATGTTTCCTTGCCAGGACATGCCTTAGACTTGTGGCAAGGTTTTGGCCTTCAGAGGTCCCTTTTTGGGCCAACCTTGCTTGGTTAGGCATTTACCCACGAAGGGATGGGTAACTTTGGGTGTTTTATTGGGAAAACTATTAGCCTTTCTTCTCTTTCTCTCTATCCACCATCATATTAAAGTTTTTTTACACTAAGAGTATGCTTTGTCTCCATGTGGTGGATGGCAGAACACCTTTAGAGCATGCAAGTTTGGGGGCTCAGGGTACCTATCAGTCTGAACACTAAAAGTAGGAATTTAGATAGCTACTCTAAAATAATTCTCCCAGATGTGCAGAAGAAAGATTATTGTAGATTTTTTTTTGGATTAGAGGAAAAAGAAAAATAATCCACCTAATCATTCTATCTCTTAAGAGGGGAATGAATATGTGTAGTTTTAATTAATAAAGTAGAATGCTACATAGCAATTTAAATGAACTAGAGATTTATGTAGCAAATATATATCTATCTAAAAATATTATTGAGTGATAATAGGATATTTTACAGGGTGATGAGATATGTAAATCAAATGTACAAATAGTACTAAATATATAAAAAAGATACATATTTTATGGTTTGCTTCATTCTTTAACATTTTTTCTTTGTTTCCTCAGAAATGCCTTTTATTTTTGCTTGCCAGAAATTGTACACAGCTGTTTAATTAGTCTCTGGTCTATCTACCACAGGTATAATGGATAAAATCACTGTAACTGACTGGAAGATTAAATCAAAACCTCTATATAAAATGTTTCCATGGAGATCCAATGGTCCTAGCAGGGCAACAAGGAGTTAAAGGTTCAGATCATGACAGTTAGAAAGGTAAATATGAGCTGGCATACATTTTTAGGAAAAGTATAGGTACCCTGATATTTGACAGAGAGACCACATAAGTCAAAAATGTAACAAAGATTAATTCTGACCCAAAATTAGGGATTGTAAATATACAGTAAAATTTTCTGGAGATTCTGCCCCTGGTCTAGTAGGCAGGAAAGCAAGCCATCATCTTCATGGCTCCATCCTGAATGCAGTAATTTGTTGCCTGAAGGTAAAATCAGTCTTCTCAGATTAAAAAAAAAAAAAAAATTAACAATGGGTACTCAGCCTTTGTGTCTCTGCAGTGCATTCATTAGAAAGCAAGAGATTAGATGCTGTATTACCTTCCTCTCGCATCAGCATATTTGTAGGTCAGGACAACTTAGAGCTAGAAATCCCTCCTATCAAGAATAATTACATTCTAAAATGTTAATGACTCATTTGTTCCTACCTATGTAAACCAATTCACACATGTGCTTATTGGAATATCTCTGACAGCAAAATCTGTCAGACTGCTTCTTGGGTTTCAACACTCACTTTGATGATCTAATCAACTATTTGTTTAACTCTACCTATCAACTCTAACACTCTCTCTCTCTTTCTCTTCCTGCCCCCCCACCCCCATCCTTGAAACTGATACACACCCAAAGTCAGAATAGTGGTTACCTCTGGGAAAAAAGGGAGAAGGAAGAGGGAATGGGATCATAACTGTTACTATAACATTTAATTTTATTTTTTGCAGAGTGATCTGGAAGAAAAATAGCAAAATGTTAATATGGGATAAAACTAAGTTTTTTTTAACATATAGCTATCCATTATATGGCTTTTGTGTTTTTGGTATGTTTGAGAGAGTTTATGTTCAAAATTTTAAACTTTAATCTAAATTAATACATTGTCTCTCATATTTTATGGTCATACCATACCATATTGTTTATGAGAAAAATGTCACTAAGTATGGATGCTTTGTTGGTGAGTGTGGTGCAGTAACAGTATCTAAAGGGGTAGATCCTATACTTCTAAAACACTTAAAAATAATGACGTAAAACAATGTTACTTCAATAAAAATAAATGAAAGTTCATGTATTTGAGTTCATTAAAAAGAATAAAAATGTCTTGTCCAAAAGAGAAAAAAAAGAAAGATGCAATTACATATGCTGTTCTATTTCTATGTCCTCTGTGGGTACTAACTCTTTTTGTATCAGAGACATCTCCATAAAAGGGGGTCATACTCTGTTTCCCACCCTACTTAACTACGGACAGAGGGGAGCAGCCAGGTGAAGCTACATAATATGGAAGACAGGTGGTCTCTGGGATACACCACACGGAAGAGTTCACCCTCTTCTAGGCTTTGGATTTGCATTGGGGAATTGGGGGGACTTGAAAGAAACACGTGGAAGAGACACATGGCTGAGGGACACGTGGAAAGGCCGATGATGGCAGCTGTTACCTCGATTTGTACTTTGATTTTGCTCTTTTGGTCCCAGACTTGCCTGACCCCTGTCACCTCCTTAATATGGTTCCCCAGCAGAAGTGGCCTTAGAGTTGTGGTTCAGTGGTCCCACTTCTGGCCAACCCCATTTGAGTGGACATTTATCCACAAGGATATGGGTAATGTTGGGTGTTTTACTGGGAAACTATTATCTGTTTTCTCCTCTCTCTATGCACATTAATCCTATTAAAGTTCTTTCATGCCAGTTGTGCTTTTGTCTTTGTTGGCACGAATGGCTAGAACCCTTTAGAATGTGCAAGTTTGGGGATCCCAGGGTGCCCCTTTTGTCTTTGTGTTACATTTTTAAAAAGCTTTTTTATTGAAGTTTATAGCATTATATAGGTTTCAGGTGTATAGTGTTATAAAAAACATGTGTATACTATGTTATGTTCAGAATCAAAAATCTGATTTCCATCCTTCACCATATGACTGACCCTTTTTACTTGATTTCACCTCAAAAGTCTTAATATAAACAGTGACTCTGTTGGATAAATATTATTGTTACAAACATTATGCAAATGAGGAAATGAAAACATTACACAGGATTCCAGATCGTGGCCTACTATTTGTATCCTTAACCATGACTTTATTGTCTCTCAAAATAATTAATTATCATATACCATTCATCTTGCTTGCCACATAATTTATATATATATGTGTGTATATATATATGTATATATATATAGTGTGTATATATATATATAGTCTAACTATATATATATATAGAGAGAGAGAGAAGAAATACATGCATATACTGCATATATATATTGCTTACATGCCTATGTCCTTTGTCCTGCCAGACTTTCACTTAAGAATACATCTTATTAATTATTGTAAATCAGAGACAAATAAATAGATATGACATAATCCAAGGACTTTTTAAAAAGTTAATCCTGTCTCCACTAATGCCCTGATGAATGATTTGTGGCAATCTTTTCATTATCCTAAATATCGGCTTCTCCACTTTAAAATACAAGTGATAAAATTGGTCTAACTCAAGTGGTTGCCATAAATATAAAGTAATGGATTGTATTTGAATAATATACAATTATTTAGAATGTTACAATATAGAATGCTGTTTATTTTAATATTATAATGTAAATTATTATGTTTTACAGAGACTCTGAGAAACAGTCTTCACAAGCTCTTCAATCACTATAAAAATGTGACCTCATGCATGAAATATGATTATTTAATAAATGAAAACATGAAATTCTATTATGAGTTTTTTTTTCAGTCAGAAACACTGCTCATGTGTCCTTTGCCTCAAGCTTTACAAAGCTGAGCTGACTTATAGCTTCTGTTTCAGCAGACCCCAGGATTTCTCTTTTGAATATGCCAAATCTGACTCATTCTGAGCAGTTAGGCCTGCTCTCAGAAAGTACACACACTCTATCCATCTTCTTCTTGTTAAGTCTGATGAAGCTCAGACGTAACCAGAAGTCAACTGTTCCTGGCACTAAACTGAAATTGAAATAACTGGGAATTGCAAGGTAATTTTAATGAAATGTGTTCATGAGATCAGGAAGATCTCACAAGCAGATGTGGGTTTCATGAAGGAAGTGAAGGTCCATGTGGTCATCCATATGGGTCCAGATGGGCAAACACCTTATAAAAACATGGTGGGATTCCTAAACTGAATTAACTGAAGTATGGAGTAAAGATCTGTACCTTAGCATTCTGCTATTCTTTTTACTTTTAGCTTCTACCTCATAATTGATCTTAAAATTTTACATTCTTAATGTTATCCTTGTACCTCAGTTTCTTCTGTCTCTTTGCCTTACCTCCTGCATCTTCAAGAAGCTAAAATGACAAGCTCTAGAATGTTCATTCCTTAGTTATCATTCGGTGTCTTCTGAGCCCTGTGGTGACATTAGGCACCCAATCATTTTTATATTAAGAAGCTTAGCTATTCCTTTACACTCTGTAGACTTATAGGAACTACTCTTTCTTACAAATCAAGCTGGAACATTCTTGGTTAACAGGGTTCTTGTGATAAAATAAAACTAGATGGGAGTAATTCTGATAATACCTGAGCAAATCATGATCCTGAGGTAGTATAGCTGCGATGAGACTCTATTATAGTAGCAACTACTTGGTAAATAGAAGCCACAAAAGAATACTAATAAAGGGTAAGATGTTATAGAAAAAGAAGATCTGATTGAGTTACATTTCAGGTGGCTATGAGGAGGACAGTTTGGACATAGACCGAGTGGCTCCATTAGAACCTCACATAAAAGAGTACATGGCCCTGTCTGGGTGCTGTGGCACCAAAAGGGAAGGTCCAGCCTGAGGCTGGAGAAAGAAGTCTCAAGCATAGTGGTAGGTCTTTTAACTAGAAAAGAAAGAGGCAGTAACTTATTTTGCAGATGCAATTTGTGTCAAACTTTATGAGTAACACATGCATGCAGTTTTGATTTTAAGCCATCTTAATAAAAATTAATAGGCATCCCCAATGTCTTATAACATATTTTAAATAGTTATTCTGGATGATATTCTAAGTAAAAGTTGACCTATGTACATGTTCCTATATATTCCAACTGGATATTCCAGATTTTCCAACTAGATTACCGGTGTTACAGAGGGAGTAAACAAAAATAAGTAGGTGGGTGGGTGGATGAATGGGTGGATGGATGGATGTCTAGATTTCTGGATCCCTCCCTAGATTTACTTAATCAGAAGCCCTAAGGAGTATAGTCTTGAAATCAGTGTCTATAAAAGCTTCCCAAATGTCTCTGGCCTTTGAGTTGGATAATGGTGTGGCATTGTTGGGGAAGATATGAGGGAAGCATATTATAAACAGAAAGAAAAGGAGCAAGGGAGAACTGAATTTTCTAGTTTAGTCTCTGGAGAAATGTCCCTTTCTTTGCCCAGTGGCGACAGCATTAAATTCCCAGGCAAGGCTTGCTGGGAAATTGTTCTGTTGGAGCTTCTGTTGGAGATTCCTGGAGGCTGCTGATTTTATCCTTTGACCACAAGATGGGTTCAAAATGAGATCCTAAAACACTTCCGTTTTACTAATAAACCATTACTGATGATCCATGAAAGGTATTAAGGAAAATGTTTTGAAGTCCTTCAAAGGAGGGAGAGGAAGAAAAACAATTAACTCAATGACGGCGTAAGTATGTGCCCAAGGATCACAGTCTTGGCACGTGTGACAACAGTCAGAGCATCTCTTCAAGAATAACAAGGTGGTATTTTCAAATGTTGTAGGGACATCTCCAGCCCCGAAACAGTGGGCACATATTGAGGACAGGAAACAGCTATAACTCTACCCTATCCTCCAGGGCAGTCCCACATGTTGCTCTGTGGGAACTTTCACATCTCTTCCTTGCTTTTGGATGTCAAAAGAAAGCACCTTTCCCGGTTGGTCTGAGATGTGCTGATGTGGTATTTGCTGTTCACTAGTCTTCCTGATTTAACTTATATGTATCCACACAATTATTTACATATGTAGCACATTATCATCACCTCTCCTCCGTGTATGACATCATCTCCCCTCACCTCTTGTTAAGACTTCAAGGATGTATAATTGTTATGCAAAGATGGCCTAATCCTAACTATTACCAGGACAGTCAAACAAAAGTGCTCATTTTCTTTTCCTGAACAGTTAACATGATAACTAGTATGATGTGGTAGAAAGACTACATCCTTTCTACAGACCACATATACTTCAAATTCTTTTAAAGTAAAATTATTTAAATTTCAAATTCATCCTTTGTAAAGGCCAGCAACACTTAACTTTAAATTCCCCATATTGTTTTCTAATTGTTACTAGATATCTCTGAAAGGAACTATAAATTTACTATAAATTAATGATAATTCCTACTTTATACACCTATTCTTAGATTTAAATGATACGAGAATGTGAAATATTTAACATGTAGATATCACTCAATAAATATTAAATATCTTTCCATCTGTATGTATTTATAGACATCAGAGAAAAAGAAAAATGTTTGTTGTCCCTTTGATGAGTTCCCAAAATAGGGAGCATTCTAGACTTAGGATGAGGAATCTATGGGTTTTATAGTTCCAACATATGGATTTTAAATGTAAATAATATAGGCATGTGCTTTCTTGGGTAAAGTTTCCTGCTTCTCTTCAGATTCTGAAGTGATCTTTGACCTACTTAGAAGTTGAGAATCACTCTTTTATTTGCCATATAAATCATAAAATTTCCACCTAACTCTGAAAATCCTTTCTGTGTGAGCTTCCATGGTTCCATCTTCAATTACTGTGAATATATTTTATCAAGGCCCTTTCATACAGAATAGGCACCTGATCAAAAGAGACTCTCTCTCTCTCTTTATATATATATATATATATATATAAAACCTCTTAAGTTGTAAAACTCTTCATAAATAAAAGGCATTGTTAATAGCAGCAGTCTGTACTGTACTGTTGCCTTTGTGATTGTAGCATATCTTCTCCTGATTTGTTATGATAAAAACTATCATAACGATTACAACATTAATCGCAATTACATTGCAATCTTAGCACAGTGTTCACAGCTGAGCAAGTTAATTGAAAACTTGAAAAAATCTAATTATGACTATTTATAGTTTTTCTTAGGTACCACTTCCAATGAATTTAGAACTACAATTTTTTCATGTTTGAATAAATCTTTGGTGACATTTAATTTAACCTCTTTGTTTTTAGATGAGGGACCCAGGTCCTGATTTCTCTCTATGGCTGTGAGAAAATGATTTGTCCATACCCATATAATGAGCTTGTTGAAAATTAGGACAGGAGGACGTAATTAGACTCTTTTCTATACTCTTTGATCGGTTTAAATAGTCAGTAATTTTAATGTTCTTTCCAATATTTTAATGGAGTGCTGTTTAAGGACAGTTCTGTTCAGTCATTGTGATAGATTAGGCAGAGAAGTAAAATTGTGAAATAAAATTATCTTCCATGGTGTATGTCATCTTTAAAGTAAGTTATAATTGGGATAATCCAGAAATCTGTATCAATCGCTTAGTGTCTAACTCTAGTGTTTCAGTGAAGGTGTGCTTTTTTTTTTTTTTAACCAATTTAAGCTAGCTTAAGTACAAGGTTATGCAAAAGAATAAAGAAATAAATGTCAGCCAGACCTTCTGGGACAACCTTTGAGAACCTGGGGATCTTTAGCACCAGGTCTTTGCTTTTTTCTATTCTTCAAATCAAGAGAAAAAAAACAACTCTGAGTACTTGTCATCCTCATACATGTCGTTAAAACCGAAGGACTAAAACCTAATCCTATATGAGCTTTCATATAGGATTTGAATAGATTGTACTAGAGTCTCTGTCTATTCAGGTTAGGTAGAAGCTGGTCATAGTGAGCTAATGGATTAGCCCCTAGGTTACAGGACCCAACTCTGTTTTTCCCAAAACTGGACATAAAATATTATTTTGTTCTATCATTCTGTCAATTCCATAATTTTAGTAGCATTGATAGAAAATTCATTTAACAGAGGAGAGAGAGTTGCCTTTAAAAGGAATCTAAAAATTAAAACACCAGAATAAAAGAATGGTTCTGAAATTTCTAGGTTTCCATTTTTTCCAGAATTATGTTTTGGGACATATATTTTATATATGTGTACATATTTTACACATGATCTAGCTGTGGGAAAGGCTATTAGATCTTGTCTTCTATAGTCTGGGAGACATGATTGCTGTTTTTTGTTTCAGGAATTTTTTTTTTTTTTTTGCCTCCCTGGGAAGATGCAATGATCTAGAAAGTTTCTGGGGGGTTCTAATTGGCTGTGAAGGAGTACAGTGCTTTTCCTCCCTGGTTTCATGTAGAACTACATGAATCAAACAATTCTAGTTTTTGTCCCTACCTCCCACCTTCAATGCTGCTCTTGGAATAAGGACATAGTATTTCAGACTACAAAGTATCTAGGGAATTTGGGGACTTTAACCATGAAATATATTTGCTAAGAAATCACATATTCTTTTGTGTTTTATCAGATTTATATGATATTTTTATCAATTCAAATAATTACTTTAGAAAAGCTATCAACTAGTGCATATTTTTGAACATTACCATATATTTATATATTCAAATCCTAAAATGTGTACTAGTTACTCCCAAACTTTTTTTTTTTTTAAAGATTTATTTATTTATACATACAAGCTGGGGTACAGGCCAGAGGTGTGGGGTGGCGAGAGGGTTCACCAGAGACAGAGTGGGGAGCAGAACAGGCAGATCAGAAATACACTGCTGAGGGGAGCAGTGGGCGAGGCAGGAGAGGTGTGCGGCACCATGTGGGATTCTCCCCGGCCGGGTGTCGAACCTGCACTGTGCGCTGCCGACAGCTCCACAGCGCAGCGCTCAACCGCTGCGCCACCAGGGAGGCCCTACTCCCAAACTTTTTAATATTAATCAAATACAAAAATATAACACATTATTTTAGTATTCACAATATTCTATTATTTAAAGTAATGTTTATAGTATTCTATGTCAGTATTAAAATGCTAGAGCTCCACATTTTATTCTTCCTTCTATCTTTCCCTCTTCTCAGAGACTAAAACTTAAAAAATAATAATTTAAAAATTAATTTGCAAAACAGATATTTTACTGTGTGGTCTATATCTATGTTAATAAAAGTGAATAACAATAGTCAATTCTGTAGCTGAGACTGATGACTAGGTAGCTAGGGTACAGTATCTTTTTAAGTTTCTTTTTTTTAATGAAAAAGCTCAGAAGATAGCAGCAAATTATTTCAAAGGGGTGGTTGAGGTTTTTAAGAGAACATGGAGAAAATTATTTTGCCCACAGAATCTATTACGAATTTCTAGGAAAGATTTTTAATATTATTAAGGTAGGACAGAGAGGAACTAAAGATTTGATTTTACTGATGAAAGAAAGGAAGAGAAGAATTTTAAATACACTATTTAAAAAGAATTAAAGAATTTAAAAAAATTAAAAAGAATCTGGTTCAAATGCTGCAGGAAGCAGTAGGTACAGAGTCAAAGAGGATTCTCAGATTCCAAGTGGGGAAATAGATAATAAAATGACAATGTCTTCTGAAATGTATCATTTCTATAAATATTTTTGAATGCCTATAATGGGTTAGTATTATAGCAGAAAAATAGCAGAATATAGACACTGTGATAGAATGAAATGAAGACTTCCATCAAATTGCCAATAGTTTAAAAAGGGGTAAAAACCATTTGTAGGTTGGAAAAAAATGACTGAATATGAAGTGCACCAAAGAAACACAAAGTGCATTGGGAGTTCCGGAATAAAACTTCAAAATGGAACATCAAAGACTTTTTTTTTATGACTGAGAGATTTAACTTGTATTTTGAAGATGGAGAGGGTTTGAACATGCAAAGTAGAACTAGTATGAGAGAATATTCCAGAAAACACAGACAGAGATAAAGTCATACTTATCTGTATATACTATGTATTGCAGGATGACTATATAGCTTGAGGGAGAAAATATCATATTTATTATCTTTTTTTTTCTGGTACATGACATGGGTTCCAAAACAGTGAATGCTGTCAAGATGGGTAGTGAGGCCAAGGGAGGGGAAATAATTTGACCACTAGTTATTAAAGAAAGAAAGGATATAAAACTTAAATGTCTTTTATACACTCATTTTTAAATGTAACTTGCAGGGGAAAACATTTATATTTAATAAAATTCTCAGAGCTTCTTGTTTCTGAAGGATGACACAAAGTATAATGGGGAGTATCTTCCTTTTTACTTCAGAGTATCATCGGGGAAAGAAAAAGATGGACTGGATTGTCTAGTGTCTGCCCATTTTTCTGAGCTACTTCAGTTTAAGATCCAGAGTAGATGTAGTCCTGTTCAGAAAAGCACATAAGTAAATCCTGGGAGATAAAGATTGGTTTATTCAGAAGAGAGTTTGAAAAAAAGAAACAGGAAACATGTTTTTAGTTGATACTTGATGAAAACAAATGTGGTTGAACAGATTCATGGGTGGGGAAGCCTGAAGGACTTAAAAATAGGGAGGTCTAACATTCAGTTTTAATTATGTACATTATTGGACTATACATTTATTTCTTGACCCAAACATTTAATGTTTTCTGCACACATAACTGCATTAATTAACTAGATTTGGTGAAATGTCAGAAAAGATATGGCCCACACCTCAGTCAGAAAGAAGATAGAGAAGAGATTAATGTTTGGAGTAAAAAGGAGATTGAAATAGGGGAGTAAAGACACACAGCAACTCAGAGCCAGACATAATTATGAAGAACGAAAACACTAGGAATTCACAAAAATCACAAAATTGTGGGTTAGTATGCAGGAGCAATTTCATTTACATTTCAAAGGAGGGTGGAAACTCAGTTCCATATACTTACCTCATTTAACACCAGTGATTATGTGGCAAAGGTAGAGTTAGAACTTCCAAGTCTCTTATGTCTCACATTAACATTCTTTCTATTATGCAAATGAAGGAAGCTGGAGCAAAAGAACCTGGATTTGTGAGGAATTTGAGAGACTTGGTGGGTAAGAGAAGCATCCTTTCTTTAAGCTTTTTGGTCTAATAAATGGAGTCAACCAGTGCTTTCCAAGGAAAGGGGAGTGAGCAGAGGGGACAACCCACACTAAGGCAGGCAATAAGGGCTGCCCTTTTTTTTTTTTTTTTTTTTGGTAGAGAATGTAAGAGTTGCAATTAAATTGACAGAGTCAATCTGTTGTTGTTATATCATGCACTTGTAAATCTAAACAACCCTCACGGTAAAATTCTTCTCCCCACTGAGGCTGTTTTTCAACACTTCCAGTCTTGATATGATTTGAAAAAGGCACATAATCCACATGCCCTGTCTGCAAGACTAACCCCTAGTCATGGATCGAAGCCTGCATGAAATCAATGGCTGTGATCAGTTTGGTGATGCAACTCATTCACTAGAACTAGGCAGCAGCACACAGTGGCAGCCTCCCTGGTAGGAATTTCAGTTGCTCTTTTGAGGTTGACAGGGCTTGTTTGACTATACCCCGCCCCATTCTATTCTACCTGTACTCTTCTAGATTCTGTTGACTCTCACACTCCTATTTCATTCCTAAACCAAAGTAGTTAGTAGAAATAAAACCATATTGCTCTAAAATGTAAGTTCCATTTTTTGTTTTTTACTTCATTTTTTTTCTTTTTAAAAAATACCATGACAAAATGCACAGATATTTCATGTACAGTGACATGTTTTGAGACTCTTTCAAAGTATTTTTGCTATTGCTTTTTATTGGTGAGTTTGTCTTTTTAACAATAAATTTTAGGAATTATTCATATCATCTGGATACATCAACTTAGGTGCTATGTGACCCTCTTCCAGGTTTACCCTCCTACGAGCTGAAGTCACTATGTCACCTGAACTTGTTCCTTCAACCATCAGACCAATGAGACTTCAACTTTCCTTTTAAATTTTAGCTCCCTTGTATTCTTCACTGACTAAAGAAATACACTGGGGGAAGAGCATATGAACTCTTTCTTCTTACTCCTAGTTTATTTCAAGGTTCAAATCTCCTTTAGTTTTTTTTTTTTTTTGATTACTCTGTTGTGCTTTCAAGTAACTTAAAATATTCTTCTCTCCAAAATGTATAATTGTTATTGGTAAGAAGGTAAGTTCAATAGCACTAGTCCATTATTAACTGTAACCAGGACATACTCCTGCATTTATCGCTATTATAGCCACAAATGCATTAGTTCTTTCCATATTTTAGGAATTAGTTAGCTATTGACAACAATAAAGAAAGAACTACAATGCTTTGAAAAGTAGATTGTTGTGGACTGAATTGTGTCTCTTCTCAAATTCATAGGATGGAGCCCTATAATCCTCAATTTTACTTTATATGGAGACAAAGGCAAAAATAATATAAATAGGGTAAATTTGGTCATGAAGGTCAGGTTTTGATTCAATAGGATTAGTTTCTATATAGGAGAAGACCCTAGAGAGCCCCACCCCACCCTCATCATAAGAGGACACAGCAGAAGGCGGTAATCACAAACAGAGCTCTCACTGAATCAGTCAACTCATTGACCTTGAGGCCCTGGTTTCTAAAACTGTGAGAAATTAATTTCTGTTAAGCCACATAGTTTGTAGTATTGTGCTTGTGCAGCCTGAGAAGACTAAGACACAGAGGGAATAAAAGCTGGGATAAACTATTTTGCTGGAAGAGCAAACCAATTTATGGCAGAACATTAAACAATTTATAGTTTACAGTTTAGTGTAATTCTTTACTCCCTGTATAGGTTATCTCTTGCTTAAACATGAAGTTTGAAACAACACAGATTCTGTGGCCAGGAACATAGGCACAACTTAGTTAGGTGCTTCTGATTCCAGGTCGCTCATGAGGTTACAGTCAGTTTGCTGGCTAGGAACAGGGTCTCAGCTGTAGCCTCAGTTGGGGTGAATCTGCTGTCAAGCTCAGTCACATCCTCGCAGGGTGCTGGACTAAGATGTTCATTTCTCCTCCAGCTATTAAATATATCCTCTTTCAGTTTCTTACCAGGTGAGGTTCTCCATAAAGCAAGTCACATTATGTTATTTGACTCTACTCAGAGAGGGTTAGGAGAGAAAGAGAGAGAGAGAGAGATAAAGAGCTAGTAACCAAGCTGGGAGTCAAGACTTTTTACAACCTAACCTGGGAAGTGATATTCCATCTCATCAGTTATGTCCTCTTCACTAGAAGTGAATCAATAAACCCAGACTAAGGAGAGGGGATTGTACAAGAACACAGATATAGAAGATAAAGTTTATTGGAAGCCATGTCGAAGACTGTCTATATTTCTCTTACTGACAAGATGAATAATCACTGAAAATTTAGATTTAAAAAATAAATAGACCATCTGTCTTGTTTCAGGCATTGCTTCTATCTGAGGGATGGGAAGGTAACTGACACAGTCCCTGTCTTCCAAGAGCTTATGATCTGGTTTAAGAGGTGAGGCTGTGGAATTATGATCAGTGGTATAAAAGCTGTCGGAGTTGTGGGAACAGAAAGACCTTTATAACATGTGAGAAATTCTGCCTTCACGAAGGAGGTAAAATGGGCTGTGTTGTAGGAAAAGGACCAGCCCTATAAAGGGGAGAGAAGTCTCCTCCCAGAATGTGCCTATGAGAAGATTGCAGAAACTATTGGCATCCTAAATGAGAAGTGAGTGCCTGCAATTGAGGAAATGGTGAGGAATGAGGCTGGATGGAAAAGCAAGAAGCCATAATGTGATGGCAGGTTAGGCAATGCTAAGGCCTTTGACTCGCTCCAGTAAGTGTAATGGAAACCCTGAAAGATATGACCAGCTATGCACAGTAAAAGGGACACGCTGACCCAAGCTCTGTGCGTACTGTTCTCCCGCGAAACAGACCTACAGGAAGGGGAATGCAACTCATCTCCAGTGACGCAACTTCTAAGACTCCATGTCAGAACATGGTCATAATCTGAGTTGAAAGCTCTTTGAGAGTACCTTTACTTCAAATCAAATCACACACTGCAATGACAATGCACCACATCTCAATGACATATAATTTCTCACAAACACCACCTTTTGCAAAGTAACTGGAAAAGTATGATTCAAGTTCATTTCTGGAAAAGAATGAAGGAAAACTGTGGTGTTCCTGCATAATGTCAGCCATGATGTGGCCCTATCCCTCCCTCCTTTATTTAACTGGAATCTAGTTACTTCCCCCTTGTCTTTGTGTCGCTATGGGGAAAACTCTATGCCATTTACTTGTTAAAGCCTTCTTTGAAACCTATTTCTCACTTTTGCCCAAAGATCTATAGGCTTCCTGTGTAGAAATGAAAAGAAGCAGTGAAGCGTATAGTTAGTGACACTTAAAACTGGATTAGTCAGCCCCTAGGAATGCCTGGGGGGTGTTGGGGGACTCAGCCATGTGCTACAGTCCAGTCTTGTGAATATCATAATGGCTCCGATCCTGCTGAAGTCCATGATTTCTCCTTGTCTAACCTTTTCACTGCCATACCATCAGAACCAAAGGGACTTACCAAAATTTACTAAATTAGATCACCCTCAAGGATGACACTGTCCTTGTAGTTTGTGGGAACTCTGGTTCTAAAAATGCTAAAACAAACATTGAAAATTGAAACAATTTGCATATTGTGGTTCTCCAAGCATATTAAGCCTTGCTTCAATATTTCTCAGAAAAACCTAGAACTATTGGGTCAAGCTACAAAAGAGATATCTGAATTACACACACACACACACACACACACACACACACACACATATATAGAGAGAAATATTACATGTTCTATTTTAAAAAATAATTTTCTCCACAAAATTATGAAATATTAGCTCCAGAAACAAGTTCTTTTCATCAAAAACTTTTTTAAACTAGATCACTTTTTTTAAAATAAATTTATCTGTGAAGAGACTTGCTTCTTATCAAGTTAGATTAATTTGTGAGCAGTCCAATGGGGAATTCAGACAGCAGAAGCAAAAATTCCCCCCAAACAGGAAAAACTTCTTTTTTATTATCCATGTCTTCCTAGCTGATATCATGTAAAGTTTGAAAATTATCAATAATTATGACCGAAGAAAGGCAAACTTTTGGAAGATTAAAGGATCTGTCATGGCCCTCAGAGAAGGCGATAGCCAGGAAAACTTACCAAGTGTATATCAGAGGCAAATGTGAGTGATGATAGACACAGTAACTGAGTGAAACAGAATGAAGTGACAGAAAACAAAATTAGAGAAGGCCCTCACTAGTTCACTCTGCTTATATTGTTAAACTTAGAAATGCTTTATTATAAAACATTAATAATTTGTCATTAGATAAAGGTTACCAGAGGAGCTACCAGATTTTTAAAATTATAATCCTGCAAGTCATTAAGAAAATAGAACTGAGTATAGCACTTAAAAATATCAACATAATTTTATTTTGCCAAGCTGTTAACACCAAAACTTATGTGGCCATGTTGTAACAGAGAAATGGAAGCTTATATGGAAAAAGGGAAGGTCAAATAAACCCAATTCTCATCATAAAGATTTGATCAATGAAATATATTATCATTGGTGTTTTTGCTATTGAGATGTTTTCAGAATGGTAAAGTTTATGCTGAAAAAAATGAAAAGATCCCAATCACAAACCTGTACAATAAGTCAACATATTGATGACGTGTCATATGATGTTGAAAGGTTTTGTATAATAAACTAAGAATGAACATCTTCTCTACATAGATTGAGTTGTCAACAGGTTTTGACAGTAAATGTCATGTTTAACAATTGTGAGATTTGAAAATGACGGTGAAACTCACAATTATTTTTTCTGCTGCAAAAAGCTATCCTTCAAAAACAAAAGCGAAAAATAATGTTTTCTTCAGTTTTAAAATTATCCTTTTTTTCTTTTACCTCATCTTCAAAATTCACATTGGCTCTTCAGATATGTTTGTGAATAGGAAAACAGCAATAAAGTGACAAAACAAAAGAGGCAAGGGGAATTGAATGTTATCATAATTCATTCTTTACAGTGAAAATTTCAGTCCAAATTCCATTATGTTAATTGAAGCTTATTTATGCCCATAAGCTAGATGGTGATGTATAACAGGAAACTGAAGAAGGTAATTTGGGAAGGAGAGGTTAATGTAACTTCATCCCTTATTTGCAACATAGAAAACACTAATTGTCTACAGCTTCTCATGACAAAAATGGAGAATAGACTCAAGGAAATAAGCACAGTTTTATTGTTTGCTTCTATAAGGGATCCACAATTAAATTCCTAACAACTTCTTGGTTTGCTACCCTATACTGAGAATAAACACTGCAGTTTTCAAAGCTCAAAAATACTGTTTTTTAAAAAAATTGTAGAACTGCTACCAATACCTCATAGTACCCTGAGCCTCTACAGAACATATTTGAGAAATCTGCTTTAGGAAAACAGAGTTCTACAAAACTTTTATACTTTTTTCCAGTTATCTATTGTTCTGTAATTGAGCACTTCAAAATTTAGTGGCTTAAAACATTTTATTATTATTTCTCACATTTATTGAATGACTGGGTCAGCTGGGCAATTCTTGCCCGATCTTCCATGGGCGAGCTGTCAAAGGGCACTTGGGGTCATCTGAAATTTTCTCCACTCACATGTTAGGCCAGTTGTTTGGGATGGCTGGAGCATGTGGGGGTTGGTTGACTACCTCTCTGTCCCTGGAGGTCACATGGCTAGCTTAGATTTCCTCCCTCAGCAATTTCTAAGGCTAGCTAAAAATCACTAGAAGGGAATTTGGCTCCACCACTCAGTGGTAGAAATAACAGAGGTTTTGTAACCATCTTTAGACTATCATATATTATTTGTTTAGCTAAAGCTCAGATTTGTAGAATTTATTTATGCCTTGAAAATGCGGAATAAAATGAGAGTTGGAGAATTAAGTGACTTGCTACCAAGGCCTTTCTACAAATCAGTGACAGAGAAAGAAAAAAGAATTATACATAAATTCCCTAATTCTTTAAGCAGCAAAGCTTCTAGTTGTGGGGTATTTTTAGCGTGAATAATATATCCTCAATCTACCAGGATGACATTTTAAAGATTCTTGTTTATGTGCATTAGTAGCTTTTGTGCAAATGAAATCTTTTCTCAATTTAATGTTTTCTTTTTTTCATCTCCAAATCTTCTAATATTTTAGTGTCTGATGTTCTGAAGACATGTTACAAAAAGCTACTGCACATATAATTTTCTCAGTGGTTATTTTATCCTAGTGATTCTGCAGAATGGAATTGCTGTTTGCCCTTAAGTTCTGAAAATTAAACTGTAATGTCAAGTAGATATTGCAAAGGTTTTGCTATTTAACATATTTTACTCATGAAAATCCATTTAAATCTCAATAAGCAGTAGGTCAAAATGTTAGCACTTTTGGCTCCATCTACCTATTTTAAACTAGTTATGAGGGAAAGAGAAGAAAATGCTATTTTCTAGAAACGTATTTATGTGACTTTCTCTTATCTTTTTCTAGGTATATTCTGCTACTTTGGGGAGGGGGGGTGTTTCTGGCTCTGATTTTATCCACAGAAATTCATGGGGTTTTTTTGTTGTTGTTTGATTTTTGGTCAGTTTCCAGTGGATATATGTTTAGAATTGTCCAGTTAGTCCCTGATGATAATGGAGTTAGGCAGTCTCTTTTATGCATTGCTATAGTTGCCACTGCAATGTGCAAAGGTATCCTATTTCATCTTTTCTGATATTGGCATAGATTTTTAGTGTGTGTTCATATGCACATAAAATCTACTCATCTGCCAAATGAAAAATGCACAGTACCCTTCCCAGATATTGCAATCCAATAGAAACAAACTATCACACTCTGCAGCAAAATTGGAATGTCTTTGCTTAAAGGAACTTCACACTTTACACTTCTTTGCTTATAGAAGCTTTAGAGAAATAATTACAACATATCTTGCATGATACTGCTCTCTTACTCCAGTTGAAATAGGCCATTTATTCAAGTATTACCCACATAGTTGGCTCAACTCAGGGTTTTTTTGATGCAATTTTCTATTTCATGCTAATTTCCCTATAGGAGAAAATTAACTAACTAGCTGATCAGTATTTCTATAATTCTATTTTTCATTTCAACCTAATATATTGATATTATGACATTATGTCAAAGTTTATTGTGAATTAGTGAATGTGATCCTCATTAACTTTGGGTTTACTGGAAAATTAAGTCCCTAAACTTATAAGTCTATAGGATAGACTCCAGACTCCATTTCTTCAATGTTAAAGTGTCTATCATTATTAGAATTGCTTGGGCTTGTGCTTGAAAAGGCAGGTTACTTAACTTCTTTCCTGATCCATCAAATATTATTCTTTTATACACAGAAGTGGACAAGAATTATCACAATATGCCATGTAGACTCCATAGGGAAAGTGGAAAAAATGTAGAATAAGCTTTTGTTATGCTCCATAACACATGATTGAGTAAGGCAGAGATCTCTCTTCAAGGAATACATAGAAATGATAGACCAATGGTCAACTAGTATATATTTCAAATATTTATTTTTTAAATAAAGTTCTATCAAAGGAATAAAAAAAATGAACAAGTCATTTTTTGTTTGTCAGGAAAAGACCTTCTAGGGATAATAAAATGGAAAGTTCAGAATTAGGGTCTTGAGCAATAGCTAAATATGAAACATTACGGATAGTGAGAGAAGATGTTATTTCCTCTAATGTGGAAAGAAAGTTTGCTAGAAATATGGAAGACAAACTATACAAGCATGGTATTTTTAAAGAGTTTGAATAAGTTCCCAGGAAGAGGATTAGGGACAGAATGGAAGAAAATCTGTGCCAAAGTTTTCAATCAGAAGTGTGGGGAGTGGGGAGTGGGTTCTGGCCAAGGGGATTTGCTGGAATTACTTGGGGAATTTTCCAATTGTCTATGTCCAACATTCTCACCTTCCTCAATATACGAATGGTTATTATATAAAATAAGATGAGCTTGTGGAAAAAGATATCAGTTTTATGAATTTTCCTTATGATTCGTACTGTACACCCGAATTCTTATTTGAGATCAATTGATCCAGGAAATAGTGTCTGCCTAACATTTGAGCTATTAATAATATAAACTATCACATGCAGTTGTCAGATATATATGGCATGTGAAGAATTGCATAATCATAAAAATGAAATTCATCATGAGTAACAAAAATCAAGATATAATTTTTTATTTTTAGTTCTTAAAAATATTATGGGATAGTGGGAAAATCTAAAAAGTAATCTTTCAAGCCCTTTTGTGCTCTGGCAACAATACTTAAAATATTATGGGAACTACAATGATAGTTAAGATTATATGGCACTTGTATAATATATAACAAAAATTGCTCTAAATTCTTGACCTGTATTAATTTATTTAATTCTCATAATAACCTTTATCATTACCATTATTACTATCTCCATTTTACTGATGAGGAAATTAAGTCACAGAGGTTAAGTTATTCGTTCAAGATCACTTGGTATCAAATATATTATTCATTCTCCCACCTATAAAACAGAACACCAACTCCTTCTTATATTTTGGTCATTAAATCTGGGAAAATGTGGATTCCTCATTTTTGCCTGTCAGTCTGAACTGGGAGGCAGCTGTAGCGTTGGGCTTAATAAGACCATGAGGACACCCCACAGAACATCACGCTTATCCACTACATCAGTGACATCATATTAATTGAAGTGGATAAGTTAGAAGTGGCAAATGTGCTAAAAGCACAGAAAGCTCTGTAGCTGGAAGACATGAGTCTTTTTATATGCTGCCATTGAGCAAATGCATCTTTCATATTTAATCCTTAATTGACGATTAATCACCATAGCTTTGCAAAAAATCTTTTTAAAAATCATCAATTGCCCCTCGTGAGAGCCATCAAGCTCTGTAGACATTATAAACATGATTTCCCTATGTTTCTCATTGCCTTATACATTGCATCTATACATTACATTGCATGTCCTTCCTTCACACTTTGTGTGCCGGTGCCCTTTAAATTTACCAGCCCTTGGGGACGGCCATTTTCTGTGCCACCGCATGAATGTAAGCATTCCATAAAACACACACAACTCCTGAACTACTGGATATTAAAAAACTGTAATATCTCTCATAAAACAGCTTACACTTTCACCAAAACAATGTGTAAAGCTTCTAGACTGAGTACGATCAAAGAAATAGTTCCTAATAGTTCCAAATAAATCCACTGTGGTGTGAAAAACCGGAGACTAGATGAACACATATTAATAAGTGAGCGGCCACCTGATACTGGTGACAAAAACATGTACTAATACGTGAGCGGACCACAAAGTGTTCAGTGCACCGTCCCAATTCACAAACTGTTAGGCTCAACCCGCCCCTCCCCAACAATATGGGCACTGTGAAGTATCTTGGCGAAGATGTGTGACCTTGGAAAGAAGCTCATGTCCCCACTACCCAGACCAGCCTGCGCAGCCCGAATGCACCTGCAAGGCCACCAGCTCCAAATGGAGTTGCCCCCACCCTTGGAATTCCTTCACCCCGTATAAAAACCCGTCCTCCTGATTGCTGGGTGCGACTCTACAGAACCCCGCCCGGGATCTGTGAACCTCGCCCGGGAGTTGCTAATAAAGCCCTCTTTATCTTACATTCCCCTCTGCTTCCTTGCCTTTTCTATCGCTCGACGTTACAGTAACAACTTTAACAACTGTGCTGTGTGGGCCTCCCTGGTGATGCAACAGGTTAAGTGCAGCACTATAAAGCTGTCCAGAGCCACTGCAGCATGAGTTCAATACCTGGCCAGGGAGATTCCCACATGGCACAGCAGACCTCTCCTGCCTCGCTGCTCCCCTCAGCAGTGTATTTTATCCAATCTGCCTGTTCTGCTCCCCACTCTGTCTCTGGCGAATCCTCTCGCTGCGCCACACCTCTGGCCTACACCCCAGCTTGTATGCATAAATAAATAAATCTTTAAAAAAAACAATTGTGCTATGATCATAAGCAAATTGCTAATGTGTACAAAGAACACAAGTGATAGGGTTCTACTTGCCAGCCAGTTGGCAGGTGTTGTAACTTCAAAATCCCACTTTAGAGTTGCTTTCGCAGACCATTCCAGCACCAGCTGTTTTAGATTGAGTTCCCTGCAGGCAGACTCTGAGATGAACATTTGCAGGCTGGACATATACTGGGAGTTCCCCCAGGATTAACACCTAGGAAAGAAAGGAGGGAAGAAAGGAGGATTGAGTAGATGGAGAGATTGGATTGCAATGAAGTTATGCAAAAGATGTCAGCCAGTTTTACTGAGAATCATCATGTTGGCATGACATCCTGAGACTGATGCAGAGTGCTTAAATTCTTGCATTAACTAGTCATTGCATGCATGCTGCTCCTGGGAATGGAGCATGGTGTTGGGTAGGTCCTGAAGATACACTGACATGGGAAAACTCTTAGGAGCCAACATTTTGAACAGCTGTAGTGCTATGTGTTTAGACCATAGTAATGTGTGTTTAGATCTATATAGCAGATATGGGGGATATATTATGGTCCACTACAATTATTTTAGCTGCAATTGAATGATTCTTAGATAACTTCTCAAGTAAATATAGATAGTTCTCTTGGTTATGGGGGTGTAGATAATAATGTAGAAAACAAAAAAGTCCCCTCTTAAGCTCACGTTTTAATTGTTTATAATGGTTCAGAAAGGGTACATGTGGGTGATGCTTATAGACCAGAGGAGTATAATTAGTAGGTGAGCTCATTAAGTAAAGACAGTGGTGAGTAAGGAGGAGTCAAAGAAACTAAAGATATATTATGACGCAGGAATTCCAAATTGTGTGACCATAAGCAACTGAATCAAATTCCCAGAATTTCAGTTTAATAAACTATAAAATGGAATAATAACACCTTTATTGTGTGACGGCATCAGAGCATCTAGTTATGATTGTGATAACATATAAGTGCCACAAGTATCCCTCTCTTAGAAAAGGATGAAAATTTCTTCTCACCAATAATCCTGCTGACTTGGAAAGAAGTATCTCTGTTAATACTTAAGTCATTAAAAATAACCAGTTTAAGAAAAGGTATGAAAATGGTAGCACATGTGTTTTATACAATACTCAGAGTCTGTTAATCATTCTAGGAGTGGCAGGATGTTTAAATACATGATTGCCATAATTACATCTAACAACTAGAGAATTAACTTTCCTTTCCCAGGTAGATTGCTGTTTCTAAGCCTTTCCTACATGGGAATTCTGCAGCCTCTACTGAGCACATCCAATGCTTGTTCCCTATCTCCCTTCTCTCTCTGGTCTCCCTACCTTCATTTCCTTTTCCTTCTTCATTCTTTTACTTTATGATTAAGTTTATTCTGTTTTTTCCACCTTTATCTACATCACTGTAATCACCTTCCAACCTTTCTGATCACAAAAGTAACAAGTACTTTTTAAAGGACATAAATAATATAAAATTATAATACATCCACCATCAAGAAATAACCAACCTTATACACTTCTAGTTCTTTTTTCTGGCATGTTTCCTTATTTTCTATCTCTGTTTATATGTATTTTTGACATGTACATAGAGAGGATCATTCTTTTCTAAATAATTTTACATCAGCTTTTTTTCTTTACTATGAACATTTTCTAATATCATTAAGTGTTCCTAGAAACATGATTTGTAAAGTGTGTATAATACTCTTTCTTAAGTGTACAATGTAAATCATTTGCTTAACATTGGATTCAGACTTTATTTCTAGCATTTCTCTATTATAAATAATAAAGACTTGAACATTCTCAAATACAAATAATTCAGGAATCTTTGATAATTTAAATTACTAAGTAAAGGGGAAGAAACATTTTTAATATTCTTGATTCATTTTTAGATGGATTTGCAAAAGTTTATACTAACTGAAACTTGAAATGTTGACCAGTTACTTTCCAATATTTCTAAATATTTCCAATTTATTTAAAAGTAGATTATATATTAGTTTTTTTCTACTTGTTATTTCTGTGAAAAAAGTTCATAGGAATTGATCCTTTCAGTATTGTATTTGTACTTTTATTTCCATTTTGCTTTCAGTTTATTTAAATTTAGCACATAACACATTCTTTAGTATCCTCTTACTATTCATTGTATTCTCATTACCATTATTAAAATTTGAATGTTATTACTTTCTTATTTTTGAAATCACACAACATGCTGGATCTGTGACTATAAGTAGCACTGACCTAAACTTGAAGCGAGATGAATAAAATTCAGGTAGGCCAAGATAGTTATTCTTGAATTAATGACACACTGAACTATGGAAGATAGATTTTATTAGACATTTTCATCACAGATATTTCACCAACTTAAGGATAAATGTACCTTTTTGTGCTTTGTGCAGATGGTGCATTGTATAAAATAGTTTTTCTAATGCAATGCCTGGGACAGTGCGATAAAGTTGTCAGACAATATAAAATAATAGATTTGCCAGATGTTGCCAGAAATAAAAAAGTGGTTTTTTCCACTATAAAATAAATCAGTGTTTATTTTTTCATACCTGTAAGAATTCCTTGATGAGTCTTCATTAGGTGCCAATGTTTTACACACTGGCAAGTGCAGAGGCAGGAAGGACACCAGGGAGCAGGTTCGCTATGAGAGGCGTGCAGATGCGCCTAAAAGAAGGGAGTCCTGGAGTCCTCGGGGGCATTTTAGACTTCTAATGGTCTCCTAGAGAGAGGCCACCGGGTACAGGGCAGGCAATGGGGCCGGGGATTGGGAAGCTGGCGGGCCTCCAAGCCCCCGGTGAATCTTCACTCTCTCTGGGCTCTCTCACTGCCTCTCTGCTGCACCCTGCACTATTCTCTGCCACTGCTCCTGCTGTTTCTCCTTCTTCTGCTTATAAGCACAGTCCTGGCTCAGTTGTATCCACTCACGCAGGCCCACACCCTACTCCAGGTGCCCGCCATCAGGCATGCGTGTAGGCCTGCAGAGGTCTATCATTGAGGGGAGGGTGGAAAAACCTAATGACTCTTTTGTTTACCCTACACAAGTTTGAAGCCTCAAAGAGCATTTGGCAATGAGGCATGCACATTTTATCTCCCTGTGTAGGGTATGTGAATAGGTCCGGCTTTTTGCACCACTAGCCTCTGTGGCTATCACCTGCGGCCTTGATTGTGCTAATGCAGGAGGCGCTTGGGAGCGTGGCATGGGGCACAAGTGCTTGATTGTGGACACCTGGAACATGGGTGTGTGCGTGCACATGTGCAACTCTGCACACCTGTGCCTAGGAGGGAGGGGATAAAGTGGTGGTGTCACCCTGGGAGAGGGGGGCTCATGTTCCTATCTCCCCATTGGCTTGTTTCCCTGTGTACTATTAAAAGCTGTGAGGATGAACCAAGGGCTCCAAAGTTCTCTTTTAAACTGTTAGAACCTATGGTGAACCTATCTGGCCTGGGATGATTGTAAAACTCCCCGTCTTAAATAGTATACTGACTTGTAGACTACAGCACACAGGGGAGAATGAGAACAACTAACTGGAGCACAGAGCACAAAGAGTTGTAGACAATATCAATAGCTATATATTTTCTCAATTTATCAGGCTGTTAGGTAAGCTCATTTATTTACAGGACTTTCTTGCATCCTTGTTTAAAGCTTAGGGATTTTATTCTTGTTGGTGCTCTTGTTGATTCATATAATGTGTTTATATAATGATCACAGTAACTAATTAGCAAAAGTAAACCCTACTTTTGATGAATGTCATATGATCCAAGTACCAAACTGTAGGGCAATTAACAGTGTGCTCTTATGAGTGGTCTGGCTATATGGCAGGAGAAAGATGAGAAAAAGAGAGGGAATCTAGTATGCTATCTGAAAACTGCAAGGTGCTGAGCAGAAGGGATGGGGTGATGAGAGGAGAGAGATTTTTGAACTGGAAAAAAAAAGGAAAGAAAGAAAAGGAGAAAGGAAAGGAGAGAGAGTGTGTGAGGGAAGGAGGGAGGGGAAGAAAGGGAGAAGGGAGGAGAGAGAGAAGAGACTTCGGGGGCTGAAATAAACTGAAAAATATTCAAAGGGTTGCAAATAGCTCCTGATCTATAATTGTAAACATTATATAAATAAAAACCCAACATTTCTTCGATGGAGAAAATAATAATGTGGCTAAAAGTAGGTGAGAATAACTGTTCAGAACTGATTGCAGCTTAAATGCAGGTGAAGTTTTGCTCCAGTCACAAGAATTTTTGTAGTTTTTCCCCTTTTGTAGTTTTTCTCCCCTATGGTTCTCTGTCCAAATGCTTAGCTTATTTTAAATTTATATCTTAAAAAAATTTCAATGTATGGAAATTGCAATCTGAAACTAAAGAAGCTCACAGTTTTAAGTCCTTTTTTGCTAATTGCTAATAAACAGATCTTGTACTTTCCTTAGTTATGGGGTAGGAATATGCAGAAATCTCAGTAAAACTTAGATCTTGTTTTAAAATAATGCTTCCAAACGTATTTGCAAAATAGTATTATTTATTTCCTTTTGTATTACACACTACCCTGTTCCCAACTCATATAAAATGCATTGATTCCTGAAGGTTAACAAAATTCCCATTATTGTGGGATTTTCTAGAAAATATAGGCAATTTGTCCTGTAAAGTTTTGAGTTTCATCTTGCAAAAATAAAATTTCCTCTCACTGGAATTTCTGTAGTATTTCACACATTGGTGATATTATTTTGAAATGGTACTATTTTAGTCTGTTTTTTTCAAGCCCCATAAGCATTTCAAAATTAGACATGAGGCTATCATGCATGTATTCCCCCAGAGGTGGCCGATTCCTCACGCACATCTAGGTCTGAATGCCTAAATATCAGGCTGAATGTTAAAGAGAATATTTGGAAAGCACAGTCAGTGTGCTTTGAATTGTTTCCCTCCCCAACTGTCTTACCCATGGAGGAGGTAGGGGAACCCTCGTTCTCCATATCAAGTATTACATGTGTTCCCTAGAGCTTGGGAAGCTAGTGCCTGAATTACATCCCCCAAACCTAAATCATAAGAGGCTATAAAACAACTCTAAAGGTCATCTGAAGAGGATTTCAAGGACTGGGCAGTCTGTACATCTAGAGTTTGTTGGACAGTCTCCCTAAACATTATGTACTGGAATTAGGTGGTGCACAGAGGAAAATTAATTGTAAGAATATTCAAGAAGACTGAAAGGACCAGATAAGCCCAACAGCCTGGCATCATAAGAGACAGTGTTCATGACTGCAGAGGTGGTGGGGCATAAATGGGCATTGTCAAGGGGCAGTATAGGCCCGGGGGCCGATGGAACCAGTGACAGCCCCATAAGGCAAGGCAGATTCCACGGGGTGGGCACTTGTGCAGGGCACACCTGCAGCCTATCCTGGGCACTCACATATACAGAGGAAGGATTCACACAGCTGTGGCCAGCTGGAATTCTTGGTTTAGAGCTGAGGACTAGAGCAGTCACACAGCCAAGGCACAAAGGAGAATTCTCCAAATAAGAGAAATAGCACATTGAGAGTACTAAAGACATACTTTATCCAGCTCACATGTTGGTTTAAGATCAGCTTTATTCTTCTTTGAAGAGTTTAGTGGGAAGTTAAACGAAAATTAAGAGAAGGACTTGGGATTGCCTTTTTCCAACAGAGAATGGAATGTCAAATTTTGAAGACTATAGTATCACACAACAAAGCCTGAAATGCTGTCGTTTGTCCTCAGTTGAATCTATTAGTGATGGTGCAATCATTTGAAATTAAAAATATAAAATTTAAATTTGAATATTCCCTTGGAGCAAAGTATTACCTTTGGACATATAATCTGCACTAATGCACTAGCAATAATGTGTTAAACTATAAAAAGAGAGGGTAAAAAATTGGCCAATTCATGCCACGAAGATACACTTGGCCCTAATCACAAAAAATAAATGACTGATAAATCTTAAAACATAATGAGTCAGACCAGAGACTGCTATGAAGAAAACGTGGAGGGCCTGCAACTCAATTATAAGCCCCCTAGTACAGGTAATAGAAATAAGAAGGATTTTCAGATTTCATTCACCTGACTTAGGGAAGGTCTTTTAAAATAAACACCTATATGGAAACACGTTCAACAACTTAGAGGATATGGATAAATTCCTGAATCTACACAGCCACACAAAAATAGGTAAAGAAGATATAGAACACTTAAACAGACCAATCTCAATCCACGAAATTGAAGCAGTAATCAGAACCCTCCCCAAAAACAAAAGCTCAGGACCAGATGGTTTCATAAACGAATTCTACCAAACGTTCAAAAATGAACTAATCCCTATATTATACAAACTCTTTCAAAAAATTGAAAAGGAAGGAGTACTACCAAAAACATTCTATGAAGCAAATATTATTCTAATACCAAAACCAGAGAAAGATAATACAAAAAAGGAAAACTACAGACCAATATCCCTAATGAATACTGATGCAAAAATATTCAACAAAATCTTGGCCAACAGGATCCAACAATGCATCCAAAAGATAATACACCACGACCAAGTGGGATTCATTCCAGGGACACAAGGATGGTTCAACATCCGAAAATCAATTAATGTAATCAATCACATCAACAAAAAGAAAAATAAAAACCATATGATCATATCAATAGATGCTGAGAAAGCATTTGACAAAGTACAACACCCATTTATGATAAAGGCCCTTGAAACACTTGGAATAGAAGGAACATTCCTTAACATAATAAAAGCCATATACGACAAACCCACAGCCAATATTATCCTCAATGGTCAGAAGCTGAAAGCCTTTCCCCTAAAATCAGGAACAAGACAAGGATGTCCACTCTCATCATTGCTTTTCAATATAACACTTGAAGTCCTAGCGAGAGCAATAAGACAAGAGAAAGACATACAAGGAATCCAAATAGGGAAAGAGAAATTAAACTGTCACTATTTGCAGACGATATGATTATATACATAGAGAAACCTACTCAAAACTATAGACCAATACAGTAACGTAGCAGGATACAAAATCAATGCACAAAAATCAGTAGCCTTTCTATATGCAAACACTCAGTCTGAAGAAGAAGAAATTAAAAGAATTATCCCCTTCAAAATCGAAACCAAAAAAATCAAATACCTGGGAATAAACCTAACAAAAGAGGTAAAGGACTTATACAAA
>PVIJ01005766.1:51790-100004 GCA_004024925.1 Scalopus aquaticus | reverse complement strand
CCCAGCCTCCCTATAGTCCTGTTATAAGTGAAACCATTCGATATTTTTCTTTTTCTTTCTGGCTTATTTCACTGAGTATGATCCCCTCTAATTCCATCCATGTCGCTGCAAATTGCATGTGTTTATCTTCTTTCCATGCTGAATAGTACTCCATTGTGTATATGTACCACATCTTCTGGATCCAATCATCTATTTTTGGACATCTGGGTTGCTTCCATACCTTTGCTGTTGTGAACAGTGCCGCAGTGAACATACGGGTGCATGTATCCTTTCCGATTAGTATTAAGATAGACTTAACTTTGATCTGCTTCTGTCACTTACTAGTCCTGAATAAGGACACATTTTTAGTCTTTTTCTGAGACTCAGTTTCTTTACTTGTAAAAAAGACATAATAATTACTACTTCACATGGTTATTTTGACAATCATATGAAAAAATGAAAGTATGAAAAAGGTACTCAATGCTAATCTCTATGTGAGCCTACATGAGGAAGCTCTCTTACCATCTTTATTTTTTTTAAGAATTTATTTATTTTTGTGTGGAAGAACTAGAGTACAGGCCAAAGGTGTAGGGGGGTGAGGAGATTCACCAGAGACAGAGTGGGGAGCAGAACAGGCAGATCTGTTGAAAAACACCACTAAGGGGGGCAGCAGGCGAGACAAGAGAGGTCTGCTGTGCCGTGTGGGTTAGCTATGTGACTGGGGGCCAAACTCAGGCGCTGGCAGTGGTAGTGCTGAGACTTAACCCTTAAGCCACTAGGGAGGTCCCTGTTGCCATCTTTAAAGTCTGAGGCACTTCATCAAAGCATTGTTCTGGCTTAAGAATGAATTAATTATATGTCACTCAAAGTAACCTGTGTGTTCTTGGCAACTATAGCATAAGGGAATTGAAGGAGAATTAAAGGTAAAACATACTTTTATTGAGTAAACTGCCAAGTCATACACTATTTTTATGAATTTCTATCATTTAATCCTAAAAAGTACTAAGGTAGTTTTGTCTAGGTATTCATATTATCTTACTATGAAATAGGAACTATTTACCCCAGTTTTCTTAGCATGTGAAAACTAAGTGATGTGCTTGACCAGAAATATCTAATAAAGAGTGAAATCTGAATTTAAAGCCAAATAGAATACCATTTTCTCAAGGGGTGCTATTTATTTTAGTGAGAAATAAGATTAAGTGCTCATAATGGTTGTACAAAAAGGAAGAATGATGTAACTATATATATAAAATTTTTAAAAAGTGTCCATAATCAAAACAACTTATTTTTTTAAATTTATTTTATCCCTTGGATAAATCCCATTAAAAATGTGTGATCAGGGCCTCCCTGGTGGCGCAGTGGGTTAAATCGCAGCACTATGAAGCTATGCAGAGCCACTGCAGCACGAGTTCGATCCCGGGCCAGGGAGCTTCCCACATGATGCAGCAGACCTCTCCTGCCTTGGCCTGCTGCTCCCCTCAGCGGTGTACTTCAGTGGATCCGCTTGTTTTGTTCCCCACTCTGTCTCTGGTGAATCCTCTCACCACCCCACACCTCTGGCCTACACCCCAGTTCTTGTATGCATAAATAAATAAATCTTTTTAAAAAATGTGTAGTCACTTTAAAGTAACTTGAAATATTTTCCTATTGTGTTTATACCATTGACTGAATACATAAGTTTATTTTTAAAATTATTCTTAAGCATTTTCATTTATTTTTGTAAACTATTTTCATAGTCACAAAGTCAAGTAAATTTGTTTTTTTAAAAATATCTGTCTTCTGTTTTTTCCTTAATTTATTCCATTTTATCCTTTATAAGTAACATTTTAAAAAAATGTTTCTCAAAGATATTGAAAGTAATCTGAATGATTTTAACTCTTCCTTTCTTAAAAGATGACTAAAAATGAAGGCATCATAACCTTAGATTTTTCACAAAATCAATACAAGTATATAACATTTTAACTTTTCATTGTCTCTTATTTTTAATGCAAACAAATACACACACACATAAAATTAAACATTAGCAAACTGCACACACTTTGTTCTGTTTTATCTTTTTTCCTTTGGATAGAGTATTAGCATTTATCCACTTAGGTATCTATTAAAAGAAACCTGAAGTGTTCTTAGTATTACAGGTAACTCTGTTTTAAATAGTCATTTACAAAGTGTGTACTTTTGATAGCATATCTTTGGGATATGTTCCTAAAAATACTACTAAATAAAGAGGTAAATGGACATGCAATCTTTGTAGATATTTCCAAATTTCTGATTTTGGTAGCTGTGTCATTTTCATTCTCAACAATAGTATACAATAACGTTTTCCCTCCACTTCTTCAACAAAGTATGTTGGGAAACTTTGTTCTTTTAATTTTGCCTATAGTGAGGAAAAGTATCTCAATGTAGTTTTCCTGCTTTTTCAGTGAGTTTGAGCAAGTTTTCAAATGATTAAAAAATGTGCATTTCTATTTTCATAAAATGTCTATTTTTCTCTTTCTATATTTTTTCCTATCAGTGGGTCCTTTTTTTCTTTACCTTTAAAAGTAAAAAAAAAAATTAGGTGCTTTTCATAAATGCCATTTTTATATTTTGACAGATTTCTATTGCATGCTTACTTTGCATCATGAATTATATAAGGTAATTTACGAATTTGCTCATTGCTAACATTTCACTTACTTGAAGCTTTCCATTCAAATTTCCTTGTGAGGAAAATGGGAAGGAATTGAGAGTTATTTACCAATCATTATTAAGTATTCATATCTGGATAGGAAATTCAGTGTCTGTAAATTAATTTGAAATTCTTAGAAAAGGCAATGTATCAAGATAGGTTAAGTTATGCATTAGCATCAAATAAGCCCCAATATCTTGCTGATTTAAGCTTACAGTAGTTTCTTATTCACATCTCAATAAATACAGATAGACTCATTTTCCTTGTTGCTCTTACCCAAGCAGTAACTCGGGGACTCAGTTTCCTTCCAATCTGACACACTGCTGTCTTAAACAGTGACTCTAGTCACTAAGTTTGTCACGGAAGGAAAAGGAGGGGTGTATGAAGAAGGTTTATGGCAAGGCCCGGGGATATACATCACTTCAACTCATATCCCATTGGCCAGAACTGAGTCAAGGAGGCATGAAAACTGTCTTTTTTCTGTGCCCAAAAGAAGCAAAATGAAATGGTATTTCATGACCACATAGTGTTATCTCTGCCAATAAGCAGTCTTAGATTAGAACAAGATTTTTGTGTGATTATTGCATTACTTCATTTGACTATCACTACTTGAAGAAGAAATGGAAAAGCAAGCAACATTTAAAATTACTGGTATCATAGCTTCCACAGTTTACAAGTTTCTTTTGCTTTTTTTTTTTTAAAGGTAAACATCAAACATCATTTCTCAGTTACTCAGCAGTGGCATAAAGTTTCCAATTCCAAATGACTGTGTGTTTTTTTTTCCAATTGGTATATAATGTCAGGCATTATGAGCTTGAGTTATCCTTGTTTCAATCATCTCCATCTGTTTAAGCATATTTATAAAGACTATATTTTTAAATCATAATTTCCATTTTGTGGAAATATCTGAATCACTTGTTTCCTGTTTATTGCTATGCTTTTCCTAGAGTGTATGACTGACTATACAAAGAAACCTTTAAGAGTTACAGTGTTAAGATGGAGTGTTTAAATGTTTATTCTTTTACCACAACAGACCTCTAGGTTTAACTAATGAAGAGACTCTCTTGATGGGTTTCCTATTTAAGAATACCTCAAGTGATTGCCTCCGAGGCAGCAAAAAGGTTATGATTATTCTCTTCTTAAATACGCTCTTTTAAACTCACATTTTACCAGTCTATACATTTTTTCAAGTTCACTAAGAAGGTCCATAAAATTTACATTGAATACTTTATTTTTTCCAGAACTGAGGTGAAATCTCACTTGTGATATAGTAAACACGAAGAGTCCTAGCACAATTTTTGCATATTTATAGTTTTTTTCCCCTAAATTTTAAATATGCCCTGTGCCAGGAAACAACAAATGTTGGCAAGGATGTGGAGAAAAAGGAACTCTCCTTCACTGTTGGTGGGAATGCAAACTGGTCCAACCTCTATGGAAAACTGTATGGCAGTTCCTCAAACAACTAAAAATGGAGCTTCCAGCAATGACCCAGCAATTCTACTCCCAGGAATATAACCAAAGGACACAAAAACATTAATCCAAAAGGACACATGCACACCTATGTTTATTGCAGCATTATTTACAATAGCTAAGATATGGAAACAACCCAAATTCTCCAAAATTGATGACTGGATCAAGAAGATGTGGTACATATACACAATGGAATACTATTCGGCAAACAAAAAAGATAACCACATGCAATTCACAGCAACATGGATGGATCTAGAAGGGATCATGCTCAGTGAAATAAATCAGAAGAAAAGAGAAAAATATCGAATGGTTTCACTTATAGGAGGAATATAGGGGAGCCAAATAAGAGATCAGGAGGAGAAAATAACATATAAAACAAAAACAAAAACAACTAGCAGGTATCCATAAACAAGAGACATTCTATAGGGTGGTGGGGGGGGCACAAGGGACTATGGTGATGGTTCACGGGTGATTTGGTGGTGGGAAACCTATGGGGAACACAAAATATTGTAAAGGATATAATAAAAAATAATTTCAAAAGAAAAATAAATAAATAAATATCCCTGTGCCCCAGTATATTTTGTTGAATTGAGGACACTTCATTTGCTTTCATAATACCACATGCTTACATCTTTCACAGTGATTGTCACCTCATAGTATAATTTACTTTTGGCGAAATTTCCCTCAGTAGACTCATGGACATGTCTTACCTGCTAGTCTCCAGCACCTTGTACCCTATGCCTAGCTCATGAAGTTCCTCTATAAATGTTTATGGATATGAACACATTAATAAATTATAAATAAACTTCAGTCAAATGATACTTCTTAATGATTGTTTTGTTGTGATGAATTTAGGATCTATTAATGAAAAATTAATTAAAGAAATTGGAATTTTATTTATTTCCAAATGACTTCCTACTTACTAGTGATACTTTCCTAACCTTCAAGATAACTGAAGAGTTAATCAAGCTATTTACAGAGAAGATGATCACTTCCTTTCACTACCTCAAATAGGTAGCTTCTTGTAAGAACACATTTTTGACATGTTTTTAGCTCCCCTCTCTCCTCTCCTCTCCTTTTCTCTCCTTTTCTCTTTTGCTTCTCTTCATCTCCTCTTCCTCTACCTCATCTATGGATATAAAGCCAAGTTAGTAATACATGATCCCAATTCTAACACCCTAACAATAAGTGACTTAATCAACTTTGAACACAATTCCAACAGGATTATCAGATTTAAATATCACACCTATTTAAACTAGATTTAGACACCTCGTTTTGGGGGAAAGGAAAGAAGATTGAGTTATTCAAATTAGAATAAGATATATATGATCAGTTGAACTGGTCCCCCCCAAAAGATACATTGAAGTTCTAATCCTTGGTACCAGTAAGTGAGACCTTATTTGGAAATAGGTCTTCACATGTGTAATCAGGTTTAAATGAAGTCACACTGGATTAAGTTGGGTCCTAGGACTAGTTAGTGTCCATATAAGGAGAAAAGATGTGGTGATGCTCAGACCCACACACAGGGAAGACAGTGAGTGAAGACAGAGATAGAGATTGGAATGATGCAACTACAACCAAGGAATGCCGAGAATTGTGGGAAACCACCAGAAACTAGGACAAGACAAGGAAGGATTTGTCCCTCAAGCTTTCTGAGAAAGTGTCATTTTACTGACACCTTTGAACTGGTTAGCTTTAAAAATCATTAAGCAAAATATTTTTGTTGTTTTAACTTATATAGTTTTATGGTCGTTTGGTTTTGCAGTCTTATGAATTAATAAAAACCCTGTTCATTGAATGCCTACTAGGTTGCAAGACATTCTTTTGGCCATCTATTATACCCTACTGAATTTAACCCTCACATCAACATCACATCCAATCTACAGGGAGATACCATGGTTCACAGAGGTTAAGTAACTCCTTAATGTTACACTGTTTTCAAGTAATAAAACCAGGATTTTAAAGTTTAAATGTAAAGAGCCTATACTATACCTAAATGCCTTTGTAAATTCACATAGCCAGAAAGCAAATTTGAAACCAGATTTTGAGATTCCAGGTCCAATCCTTACTGATAAACAGAATATAATACATATCACATATTTGAGTATCTGATATTATTCCACCTATGTTCCTATATATTTGAAATATTCCTAGTAAATAAAGTTTTAAAATTTCAAATGAATTCTGCTAACCTTTACCACATAACATTTCCAGGAACTCTGGAAGGGAACTCTTTTATTTTAGAGATAGACTTTAGTTGCACTTGATTTACATAACCCAGGTAATTTTCTATGTGAGACCACTAGGGAAAAGAGTAGAAGAAAAAGAGAATTTTAAGTGACAGTTAACTTCATATCACCTGTCCATACACAAGGACTGCCTCCTTACTGCTTCTCTCTTCTGCCTGAAATCTAAAATCAAGTCTATGTTGCCTGACTTTATTCATCAATAAAGGAAGATAAATCTATGCCAAATGAAGAGATTTTTCCCTCAAATTCAGTTTAAAATTATTTGAAACTTCCAAAGTCTGGAGGTTTTGGCATATCTGACTGTTAGAAGTCTCTAGAATCCCATGCTTTATATATTCCTTGCAGAAGTAAAAAGCCAGCACTCACCTCCAGCAATTATTCTCCAACCTTCCAGATAATAAGAATCACCTGGGATCCCAATTAAAAATTCATATTTGTCCCCTGTATATGGCAAGGTTTAGGAAATATAAGTATAGAAATATAATTATTTTTGTTTATTCAAAATAAAAATAGGTATATAAATATTCCTTATTTATATAAAATTCAAATTTAACTGGCATCCTGTATTTTATCTGGCATCCCTACTGGGGTGATAATCAAGTAATATATTTTTAACTTGCACCTTCAGGTGGATTTTGTTATAGCATCTTGAACAGTTTCCTTTTTAGCCAAGTCTACCAATCATCTTTCCAAGTGATCCTTAAAAATACTCAAATCAGCTGTCTAATGTCACCAATTGCATTGTTGGTTATTATTTTTTATTAAGGATAATGACTCATAACATAATTATGCATATTGTTCTCTTAGGCAATTGCGGGGTGGGGGGAATGTTCTAAAAAAATTAACAGCCAACTATATCCTGGAAATACCTGCCCAGGGAGAGTCAAGAAATGCCCAGAGGGAGAAGGCAGACCCCCCCCCCCACCTCAAACTATAAGCAGGCTGATAAAGCCAGTAGAGAACAAGAAGTGCCTGGGGCGGGGGGAGAAGGTAGACAACACCTCGGGAGTGCCTGCACAGTAAACCCCAGAAAAGGGTGGAATGAACAGCCCCGCAGCACCTCATTTAAGCCAGGAATTCCCCATCATTCCTTGCAGTTGTTTTCCAGTAGACTCTGTCCACTGGGTTCCCCTCACTCGTTCTACCTTTGCCCTCCAGTGTAGTTTCACTCTGTCTCTAATAAACTGCTTTTCTTTTGCTACAATGTGACCTTGAATTCTTTCCTGGTCTCAGTCAAGGACCCAGGACACTCCCACCCCAATCCTTGCAACAGTTCAAGTGGTAGGTGCATTCTCTCCTTTGTTGATTACAACACTAAACTCTTGACTTACAGTTGATCCTCATATTTTTGCTATTTATAGTCAAGCCCCAATTTCAAAAATTTGAAGGACAATTTCACTGGACAACTGAAAGATGTGAAAGTGGGTCTTTGGAGGTGAGATTTAATGCTTCTTTTTGGCCTTGAATTCTTGACATCATTTGAATCAAGCTGATTAATTATATAATGTGATGAACCTTGACTCACAGTTTTGTCCTCAGAGGATCTTCAACTCTGGAATGTGTTTCTTCTCTTAGTCCAATGAAACATGAGCTTCCTGGCTCCAAAGATACCTTCAAGGGCCAATTGTTTACAAAAACATTGCCTGAGGACTTGAAAGTAGGGGTCCAGATGATAGATGGCATTTTGAATTTATTTGTCATAAATGAATCTCAGGAGAACAGGTAGTGGAAACATTTCAAAAAGTAATACCAGTAATTAGGACTGTTGGTTTGTGAAAAATTCACCTCATAATCTTTGAAGGCTTGACATGTCAATGATTCCCATATTTCTAAAGTCAAGGTGTGAGGAACTAATTGCCAGTAATATAGTGATGGATTTAATAAACATAACTTAGTCCAGCTTCAATAGTTCAGAAGCCCAAGAAAATTTCAGGACTTGGTTTCTCAGAACTACCATGAACTTTGGGAGCTTTCCATAAAAAAAAAAAGTCAAGACTTGCATTAAGTAATTCCAGCTTTCAATGATAAATAAAATGAATCCTTCACAAATATCAGACATCTTTTAAAATTTTTATTATTAAAGGCTCAAATATTCTGTAAGGTATTAAAATTATTTTCACAGATTGTGAGAAGGTTTTGGCTTCTTGGGGCTAATCCTTTCAGAACAATGAAAGATATACTCTGACACCGTCTCTCTTCCACATCTCATGTTAAAAGAAAACCCAATGTAGGATTGAGATGCTTTTCTCATTTTAGGCAGACTATTTTAGAAACTCACCTAACATCATAAATAGGTTCTATGAAACTGCAACATTAAGCAAAAAGACATATAGCAGAGGCAAATCTTCTAATAAAGTCATTTAGTTTGATATTGACTGGGATTGATTTTCTCATCAATGGTATAATGAAATGAAGTCAAATAAAACCAAATCATTCAAGGACCTGTTGTATTTGCTCAGTAGACTTAAGTAAATAATTAAAGAAAAAAGAAAGAATGAATGAATGGATGAATGAATGAATGTGTATATCTCAAGTGAAGGAATTGGTATTTGACAATAGGAAAAGTCACTGATGCAAGCTTTTCCTATTAACAAGGATGCAATCAGCGTAAGGAATGATAATGTTGAAAGAAAAATATTTTCCTAACTGCATCAGTTGCTGTGTAAAAGCAATAAACAATTTTTAAGAAAACCCTCTGAGCAAATAGTTTGGTCATCCAGAATGGGGAGGAATTGCCCACCCTTGTGTTTTAAAATGAGAATGCTGACTGTCTTTTTCCACAGAGAGTGTGCCAACTCTTCAAGGCCCATGAGTCCTGTCATTGATTTTATGTGATTTTGTTTTTGAAATTTTACTGTTGTTATGTGTCCAGTACTATATAAATCAAAGGAAGCGAAAGCCTAAACATTCCAGTAATGGATTCAAAACCATGTATGTAATTTTTAACCTACTTCAGATTTTGCAAAAGTCTTAGTTTTCCTAAGACACTGATGTAGTGTTTGTTTGCTTCTGCCAATTTTACAGCATGTCTTCTTACTTGACACTATTTCAGGGCTTTTTTGAATGTGAGCTGACTTTTCCATGTTTTATATTAATTCAAGAAGTCTTAATTAACACAGTTATTTGCTATTGATTTTTACTACCAAATGGTTTCTCTTTTGAGATCAGTGAACTTAAAATTTAATCAAGCTTTCTGAAGTCTTAGTAATGTGCTTTACCTTAAAATCTATTCCACTTATTTTTACTCAGTTTATTAAGATAAATTTACATACCATGGAATTCACCAGCTTAAGTGTGGTTCTATGAACTTAGATAACTATATGCAGTCAACATGTGCACATTCTTTATGGCATCTTGTAGTTAATATTCCCCCAACCCCAGCCCCTGGCAAACTCAGATTTGCTTACAGTTACTAAGAGCTTATCTTTTCTAGTAATATTTTATATCTGTCTGTTTTGAGTTTCTTTTGCTTGTAGTATAAGGATTCTGAGACTTATTTATGTTGTTGTTTATCACTAATTTGTTCCTTTTTGTCACTGAGTAGTATTCTGTTAGCCAGATGTATCACAATTTGTTTACCTATTCACATGTTGATGGATACTTGGATACTATCAATAATTTGACTAGTATAAATATTCACATACAAATATATGTGTAGACATATGTTTTACACTCTCTTGGGTAAATACATAAAATATTCCAGTTAAAGATTGCAGGACTATATGTTATGAATATGTGTAACTTTATAAAGAAACTCCAAAGATTTCCTAAAGTTGCAGCAACTTTTAATTTTCATTCCCACCAGCAATGCATGAGATTTCCATCAATAAGAGTAAAAAGAAGTGACATTGTATAGAGTTCTCACAAGGCAAAATAATCTATCAATTAAAACAAAAAGCTTACCGTTTCAAGACCTCTTTCTATTGGTTGCTTTTGTACTGGCCATGGGTCATGATTTCCTGCTCCTTTGGAGTCCTAGAAATTTACATTTAAATGGTGAACAATGCTAATTTTACTTCACTTTGTTCCTTGCTGGATTTTTTTTTTTTTGTAGTCTATTAAAGTATTAGTTTGTGGATGTAATTAAGTTACTTGGAACCAGTCTTACTCTTTTGTGACTTGCTTTTAAGTGTTGTTCCAAGGAATTTAGAACAGTTTTTAGGCTCATTGTCACTTAATTCCATCGCCAAGACAGAGTTCTGGTGAAGGTTCAACCCAGTGCTCCAGGTATGATATCTCTCTACTCTTGTTTGAGGAAACACAAAATACTTCCAGATCTGTTTGGATTACTGATTTCCAGGGTTTCTTCCAGACCTAAGTAATTTCCTCTGGTACATGGCATAGATAAGACTCAAAGACCTGAGGTGCCCCCTCTGTAGAGGTCTAGAGTCCTTATTTTATGCAGTTCTTTCCTTTCTGTCTGGAAAATTCTGGCTGTCCTGGCTCCCCCAAAATTTTCTTTTCTCCATTAGTTCCATTAATTTTTCACTATAATCATTCTTCTGCTACTTATCTTTATTTTTTTCCTTTGGATCCTCCACATATTTTCTTTAGAGTTGGTAGGTAAGTGTTCTAACAAATGCATTGATTGGCATGGTAAAGGACTGTCTGGGTTGTCCCTCAAGAATGTTTTAGGTAGGTTTCCATTCTAAAATGGAATAAGTGTTCTCAATACTTTATTAACTCTTCCTCACCATTTATGAAAGAAAAGACCAGCTCTATTGGGAGTTCTGCCTATTGGGAGATACTAGTTTATGAGTCTAAACTGTGAATCAACCCCAGTACAAGATAAGTAAAATAGTTAGAAGGTAGAAACTGGGAAATTTTGATTATTTCTTAAAATGCATTAATTCATTAAAGTTTTTCAAATCTTAATTTCCTTTTACTTTCATTCTATATGACTATATTAAATATATATCTAAACTATTAGTTAATGTTAACTTTAAATGGGAATATTATCAATAACAGGTTTCATTGTAAAAATTATTTCCAAATCTATGCACCTGAATGACACAGCTATTTAAAATAATCTCTATACAAGTTGCAATAACTCAACTTCATTACTATATCTTTAAGTGGAAATTATTCCAGCATTGTTTAATTCCATAAATGAAGTGTTTATACCAAATTAAATAAAAAAATATTAATCAGAACAGAGAGCATAAAAAAATCAAGTGCATATGGAATTTTAATTTAACACAGATACTACTTTAAATTAACTAGTAGGCAAGAATAGAGAACCCCATATATTATGTGAGGCAACTGACTACCCACACAGAAAATAATAAAGTTAGAATATAACCTCATAGTAGAGACAAAAATGAATTTCCAGATTCACTAAACCAAAAGTTTAAAATATATTCTTAATATTGTAGACTGCCAATTTTGTGGATAGAGAAGAATGAATAAAATAAACTACACACAGATAGACACATGCAAATCATGGAGTGTAAAAGAAAGGTCAATAAACTGTACATTAAAATCAAAACTTCAGGACAACAGGAGATAACTTGAACAAAGATGAGACTGGTTGCAAGCTGAGTAAATTTTTCAGGTATTTAAACATTATGGGACACCTGTGTGTGAAGAGTTCAGGCAATTTGAATGTGCAGTATATGTGAGAAATGGGACTTGGCATACAGATAATGTGTGTGTGTGTGTGTGTGTGTGTGTGTGTGTGTGTGTGTGTGTCTATGTCTATATATACACACAAATATAAGTCAGTATATATAGGTTCATACTCTATAAATGAATAACTAAATGAATAAACAAATAAGTAAATGGGGAAGAAGGACAAATCTGTACAGAAGAATTCCAAATTATCTATGTAGATTTTTCCCTTTATGAAAATAGAACTTAACTTCCTACCCCTTTGAGCGTGGGCTGTACTAGGCATCTTCCTTTGGAAGAGTACTGTGTAGAAATCATGACAAAGTAATGAGGAGAGAGAGAGAGAGAGAACTTTGTAGTGGAAATATGTGGCAAATATGACTTTAGCAAAGTCATAAATGTTAACATCATCAGTTATAAATCGTGTGGACAGCATGCACCCTTGACATGACATGATGGAATGGCATCTTGCGTCTGCGGTTGCCCTACCAAAAGCAAGCAATACCAATCTAACCACACGTTTATGGGATACTAGCCCATAAACCCAAATTGAGGGACATTTTATGAAATACCTGACTAATACTTCTCAAAACTCTCTGATCATTAAAAGGAAGAAAATGAGGAAAGAAAATTCTGAGAAACTGTCACAGTTAAAAGGAGCCTAGGGAGACAGGTTGAATAAAAATGCAATATGGTGTCCTGGATGGGACCTCAGAGCAGAAAAAAGGCGTTATGTAAAAGTTAATGATTCAAGGAAATTTTAAAGTTTAGTTTGTAATATGTCAATATTAGTTTATTAGTTGTGACAACTGTATCAAAGTAACATAAAATATTTAAAATAAAGAAAATCTTTACAATTTTTCTGTAAATCTAAAACTTTTATAATGTTATTAAAACCAGATCGTTTTATCTTTGTTCTCTTAGTCCAAATGAATATGTCTCCTTTATTTGGTGAAGTATGTCTTAAATTAGGAAGCAATTTCCATTGTCATTAAATGATGACTATGCTTTGAGAACACAAAAATTCCTCAAAATTCTCTTTCGAGGAGTTCCATTGTTATTGGAAGGACTAAGAAAAATTTACAAAATTATATTATCTAATAATTAGGTAGCTACCTTTATCTGTACAAGAAGCCAAGGAGAATCACAGGAACTACACATGAAAGAAAATCAAATACTATCCAAAAACTTAACAAAGATGGAAGAAAATAAATAATAAATAAATAAATCTAAATCTAAATCATGGGGTAAATATGTTTATTTCAGTTAATAGGACATGACTGGAGAACTCAAACTGAAAAGAAGATTCATTGCAGGGGCGGGGGGGCGGGAGAAAGTTATAAACAAAGGGCTAATGATGCAGCCAGGACAGTAAACCATTTTGCTTTTTCTGCAACATCTGAAATAGGGACTTATGGGGAGTAGAGATTGGGGGTAAATCCCAGATGTTGCTGAGTGCTGGGCTGGGAACTGTTGCTAACTCCCAGCAGAGCCAGTGACTTTTGCCTCCCACCCTCTACTGGAACTCTGTCTTGTTTAGCTGAGTTTTGAGAACTGAGCTTTCGATTTCAAGGGCTGTCAAAGAGGAAAATCAGAACATGCGCCAATAACACTAAGTGAAATTTATAATCTTGCCCCAAACTATCCTGCTGATCTGCTTTACCTTGTATTATCCTTTATTAATATCATTCCATTTTATAAAAATCATCCAACTGAAAAAAACAAATTTAATGTTTCCTATTGCATGACTTGACAAATGAAATTAGTGCAGGGTGGTGGTATTTTTTTAAGCTTTTAATTACATGCCTTGCCAAGGACAGAATTTATTATGTTTTCTATGAAAACTAATGTTTTCCTAATATGTTTTTCTTAAGTCAGTATAAATATTGAAAATTTTATGATATATCATTGTTCGAATGAACCTTCCAGAACAGTTCATCTTTGGTTTAAGAGAGCTGGATAACAATTTCATCTTTTTTACACTGGTAATGTTTTGCCCTGGGATGAGTCAAACGGTATTATAACAATATAAATGAGATACAGTGTAACTTTTCATGGAGTGTTATGCATCTGTGACTTTTTTCCCATTCTTTTTTTGTTTGTTTGTTTTTGGTAAGTCAAGTAAGAGCACAAGTGGAGTATAATGCAAACTTGCTGTTGAATTCTTAAAACATTATTGAAGTATAACTGACATACAATAAATCAAACATTTAAAATGTGCAATTTGTCAAGTTTGCCCACATGTATAAACTCATGAAGCCATCACTGCAAGTAAGGTAATGAACATAGATCCTCACAAATGTCCTTGCATCATAATGTTATCCTTCCCACCTCCCACGCTGCTATTTCCAGGCAATTACTTATCTTTCTTCTCCCGCTCAAGATCCGCTTGCATTTTCTAATATTTTATATAAATGAGATCATAAAGTATGCATTTTTTCCTAACTGTTTTCACTCAGCATATATGCTGAGGATCCTCCATGTTGCTACACATGTCAGCAGGTCATTCCTTCTGTAGCTAAACAGTAATCCAGTGCCAGGGTCCCCCAGTTTCTTCATCCTCCCACACACTGATGTCTACTTGGATTGTATCCAGACATAAAAGAGTGTTTCTATTACAAATAAAGTCTTTATGAAAACTTGTATCCAGGTACTTAGAATACCCTGTTCAACCTGAAAATTATACAGCATCATAAATTAATATAACTTCAGTTAAAAAAATACATAAAATAAAATACCCAGTTAAGAAAATGAAAACACAAGACACTGACTGGAAGAAAATATTGGCAAATTATCTGTCAGTTAAATAAAGTGTACCCTAAGTATATAAAGAACTCATAACTCAGTGATAAGAAAACAGGCATCCCAATAAGAACCATGAGCAATAGATTTTAACAAGATCTTCAACACAGAAAATATAAAGTAAGGAAATAAACTTAGGAAAAGATGCTCAGCATTTTTAATCATTAGAATATGTAAATAAAAACCATAACTAGCTACCAAGAGACACCTATTAGAATGACCAACATTCCAAGCATTAGCAAGGATTTGGAGGAACTGGAACTTTTACATTCCTGAAATGTGAAAGGACACAGTTACTTAGAAAACAGTTTGATAGTCTCTTTGAAAGTTAAATATAAATCCACTGTGTGATTCAGCCTGTCCACTCCTGGATATTCACCCAAAAGAAAAGACAGCACATGACATGTCTGCTGAATTCTTTCACTCAACGTTTGTTCTTCTGATCACCATTCAGTTTGACTCACATCTGTGTTTATCAGTTTACCTCTACTTGTATATCTAACTGTATTAAGCTATTGTATATTTTGTATACAATGCTGATCAAAAAAAATTCAAACCTTGCAAAAAAAATTTACCATGTGCTTAATACTTACTTACTATTTACTTACACATAGTATAAATGGTAGCTCTTGATGAATTTTCCTACAATTAAAGTTCTAAGACTTTATTTTATGGTTGTATTTTTGGTTAATATTTACTTTATGTATATTGGTTCAATATTATAATTTGTTCAAAATAAATAAAAGTAAAATAAGTGGAATCCCCCAACGCATTATATATTCACTCTAGAATTTATCATTGAATTTAAAGTGTGATATAAATATTTTACAAATCTGTTGGTATATATATTCAAGAAGTGTTTGCAATCTCATTTCTTTTCTTATTAAAAAGTTGTAGTAATTAATTTTACTTCATTTTTGCCCTTATTTGTACTTTATTCGCTTTTTTTAGTTTGTAATGTTTAGGAATTCTTATGGAGGTGCTCACAGTGCCTCCTCTACATGTCGTATGCCAGAATGAGACACATCTTCTCTGAGTTCTCTGAGTGGGTATCCTGCACCAGCCATGAACTTCTAACTGACTGCAAGTCTCTGAGAGTTCAAATTCACACCTACCTGTCAATTCAGAAAACTCTGGAGTCAATTGGTGTCAGCCACTAAAGAGGTTTCAGGGACATCCCCTTAGCAAATCACCATTGCTGACACCCCAATCCATACCACACACCCATCAAATTGAAAAGGACACTGGGAAGCCATCTTTCCATAGTATTCTGGTCTTTTAGCTAGCTGAAACTGACAAGCATACTGTGGATACTGAAACGATATTACATAAACACAAATTTTGAAATCAGAGAAACAGTGTTTAAATCTTGGTTCTAATCCTTATTGTGTGATCTTAGACAAGTTTCTTAAATTTCTGAACCTTATTCTTCTGTGAGACAAGGTTACCAATTCAATTATCAATTTTCGTTTGGGTAGTACATGGTAAGAATTTTCTTTTGCTGAAGTAGATTATATGACCTGTATATGCTATACTGTTTTCCCAATAAACATTTGTTGGCTGCTTACTACATGCCAGGCAGCAGACAAATGGAATCAGTTGAAATGTGTTTTAACTATAAGTTTTGATATTACCTTTAAATTCAAATGACATCTAAAAGGATAAGCAGCTATAAGTGGCATCTGAGAAGGCACAGTTTCCTTGCCCTTTCAAGAGGAGAATGGAAACTCATTTTTTTCTAATTGAAGGAGATGCATGCTCTTTGTGGGCATCCGCTGTCCCATCTCTGAAAGAAGCTCAGAAGCTAGTGTGGAGGCCAGAGGTTTCCAAGTCTGGGCATCCAGCGTAAAATGCAGAAGGTGATGGCTTTCTCTTTTTGTTGGAGTGGCTGGAGGATCATAAAACATGATACAATGTCAAGAGAAAAAGAGCAGAGCACAAAGGTACCTGGCTCTGTTACAATAATGTTTATGTAGGGACAAACAAGAAAAGAACATGAAAATGGAACACACGTCAGCATGAGGCGATTGTGAGCAAATTTTTTTCCTCATATGCTGTATTGTTGCAATAATATTTCTTAGACAATAAATATCAGTCAAGAGAAAGCAAAATTAAAAACTTAAGAGGAAGGAAATATTGTAAAAACTACCATAAGCAAGTGAGAAAATATCAAATTAAAAGTTATTTATTTAAAGCATTCTCCTGAAACACAATCCAAAATAATCCTTAACATAAGGGAACTAAGCCTATAGATCAAAGCAGCATTAATTAATTCAACAAACATTCTTTCTTTACTACTCATCTCCCTTTCTTTCCATGGTAGAACTTTTCCTCTCCTTATGAGCTCCTGAGTATCCCAGGCTTTGCTCCCTGTTTTCTCCTTCCCCTGCAGTTTTTTCTTTCTTTTTTTTTTTAAGATTTATTTATTTATGCATACAAGAGCTGGATGTTGGCCAGAGGTGTGTGGGTGGGCTCACCAGAAACAGAATGGGGAGCAGAATAGGCAGATTGACTGAAATACACTGCTGAAGGGAGCAGCGGGCGAAGCAGGAGAGATCTGCTTCACCATGTGGGTTAGCTCCCTGGCTGGGGATTGAACTCATGCCTCATTAGCTGCTGATAGCTTCATGGTGCTGAGACTTAACCCCTTGCACCACCAGGGAGAGCCCACTGCAGTCTTTTCTTGTTGCTACAGTTCTGAATCACCTCTAGAACCCACAACCCCACAAAGGATTAAGACAGCAAAACCATTGGTACAAAGGTAGTTCTAATGAAATAGAGTTCTCTTAGACCTCTGTGGACTATCACTCATTTGGAACATTATTTAATGCAAAATTATACTAAGTAGGCAAATCTTCCTGTGAACTCCAAACTTGTAACTTTTAATAGAGCATTAAGAACAAAATCTGTTCTTATCTTGCTTATACTCTAAAATACTTGTTTTTAGATATTTCACTCAAAAGTCATATAATTGTAGTCAATCAGTAAGAAGACCAGATGCAGTAATTATAAAATTCTAAGGAACACAAGGTAAGTGCTTTTAAATTGAGTTGTTTTCTTTCTAAACTTAATAGCCTCCTGAGCCATAATACGGAGGATAAAACCTGTATATCTGAGCAATAAGTAACTTGTTTTCACCAGATTACTGAGTTCTGGTAGAACAGGACTTCACTCTGTTCTTATAACATGAGGATGATAGCTGTGGTTTATGTCTTTTGCATTATAGGTAAAGAGAAGACTACACTGGGGAAACTACTTAATTCTAGATTACACTAAGATCATAATATTGCAGGGTTCTTTAAATGACATTTTACTGGACCAGTAAGTTTTAGAAACTGTATTTAATTTGTTTGTTACATTTTTCCTTTTGTAATTTTGGTAATCTAGGTATTTTAAAAACAAATTAGCATATAATGAGGTAATAACTACCTTTAATCTTCTGAATATTGTTTTTGGAGAAAATAAATTTCAGCTGGTGCTCTTATAGATGATATTTCTCTGCCATGCAGACACCTACCTGTTCTGTCAACTTCTCCAACTTAAATTTTTGTTAACCTTTAACATTATTATGCTTCCTTATGCATGGTTATTGTTTCCAAGTTTCCTTTATCTGTGTATTTAATCTCTCAAACAGTGTTGTCTCTTTCCAGGGAGTGAGCATGACTTCTTACTTTTGGACATCCTCTTAGAAATCGTTCTTAGGTAGTTACTTGAATGGTTTAATAAACTTAAAGACAGAACAAAATTCACATAGTTGAAAAATTTTACTCCTAAGAATAAAATATTTATTTGCCTAAGAAACCAAGTTGCATTCATTTAAGTACTTGTGTCTGGTAAAATGGAACGACCAACTATTGGGTTGTCGGAAAAGTCATAAAGCAAAAAATGTGTGGTGACTTTTTGGACAACCAATGCTAGTGACATACATCCCAGTGCCTCTGCCCCCTGCTGCCCTGCATGTGCCACATGCGCAGAGTAGGCATGGGCACAGTGAGCCATCCAGATGCCCTGTCAGGACTGAAGCCCCACCCCACCCCACCCCAGTTGCTGGACATGCTGCCTGCTGATGGTACACACCTGAAGCCCTTTCCAGAAATCACCCTAGATCACGAGGCACCAGCTAACAGAAGGCTACTATCACCTCCCCGCAGCTGATCTTTTTGTTGCCTTCCTCAAATGAGGACAATTGCAAAGAGCCACCCCTGCTCCTGTGAATGCAGGCACTTTAACTTCCCCCCCTCTGTCCATCCCCAGTTCCTTCCTAGGAGCCTCCAAGTGTACAGGAACCTACACACAAACCTTCATCTCCCCTGAGAACTCAACCTATGACAGCCCTGTCTTAAGATCTAACATAAAATATAATATGGAAAGGAAAAGTAATTTGTTCACATGCAAACTTGGCTTCAAAAATATCTGCACCTGGCATTCGTGTTTCCTTAAGTGAAAAAGAAAAGCAGCTTAGATGTTTTAATTCATTTCTTTTTCTTGTGGTGCTTTGGCCTGTGCACTCCTTTGCCAGGTATTATAACTATGTAAATCCATCAAACACAGCTTTAGAAACTCCTTACCCATTATGTGTGTGCCAAAACAAATATACTGCTATCTGTCAAGCAGAGCTAATGAGTATCTGAGAAATTTAAAGCACTGTTTTGTGATGACAAAGAAAAACAAATCTTTAGTAAATCAGTAATACTTCCCTTTGTCCTATGTGCAGCATAAGCCAACATTTGGGAGGAAAATACTATTGTATCCATTTTTTCCAGTTAAGTTCTCCAACTCCAAACTATCCTTATTTGTAGGAAGTTCAGTATCTCGGTGTCTTGAGACAGAATGTATTTAAAGAGCAGTGACACCATATTGAGACCATTAAAGAGGCTAGAGCAAATAGGGAAAAAGTCTAATATTCTAGGGGCATTTATATGTGCACTTGTATTACTTTCAGTACATTTTTATATTTATGAAGATTTTCTTAAAAGGTAGAGGAATAGCCCTATAGTTTGTAGAATAAATAAAATCATGACTACTAAGCACCCAAAAACATACAAAGAGACAATATCATTTATCTCAAGTTGATTCATTTCAGAATCAGGTCAGCACAAACTCCTTTTTGAAGCCTCCTGAGCAATGGTACAAGGCCTTGGGCATTGCCAAGATAACACTGTGCCGTAGAGAGTGACAAGGTCCCCTCTCTCTGCCCTGGCAATGGAGATACAGCTGTCCTGCCTTTATCCAACAACCCAAGTACTTCCTCTTAATCTTCTTATTTCTGATTTCATGCAGGACTTACTTCTAATCATGAGGTTCTCCTGTCCAAAATAATTCATATACTTTCTGCGTTTTCCCTCCTTACTCTCACTTCCCCCCCCCTTTTTTTTTTATTTTTTATGTTACTTTGCATCAGCCCTCAATTTCCTATCAGGATCAAAGTTTTCCATGTTTTTGTCTACTGAGATTTCTTTAGAACTCTACTGAGAAGGTTTAAAAGTGTGCAGATATCCTACAACCTGTGAAAGAAAAGTAAACAAATCTTCATAAAGAGCAATAATCCAAACAGTAAATGTAACCCATAGAAACATGGTTTCTTTGGCCAGAACTTAGAAGTCTGGCTTTTGATTTATCTGGAGTATACATTATATCCAAAACTTGAGCAAAAAAATAAATAAATAAAAGTGGGGAGGATCTGAAAAATGTGGAGATCATCCAGTTAACATATTAAATCACGTACTAAGTTTGCTTCAAGGACTATTCCCCAGACTTGAACTCAGAAAGTTTTTGCCTTATATTATTCTTATTATTATTATAATTTGTGGGTTGCATTTTTATTCCTCCATGTGTGCACATGCTGCACTCATCCTCCACAAAACCACCCAGCCAATGCCCTTTCTACTTTCTCTCTTACCTTCTCTTTCCTCCCATTCCTTCTGGTAACCAGTAATTTTTTTTTTACTAAGTCAAGATTTGTTTTTGCTGTATTTTGCCACTGTAAGTTCTTTTTAGTTTTTTATATTTCACTGATAAGTGGATTCATCTGATACCTGTCTTTTACTTTCTTAGCATCATCACCTTAGTCCATCCATTTTTTCCCAAAAGGCACTAATTCTAGGAAGTATGCATTTCACAACTTCTTTATCCATTTGTCCGTTTATGAGCACTTAGTTTGGCTCCATACCCTTGCAATTATGAACGGTGTTGTTATTGACATAGGGACACAAGTCTTTTTACCCCAGAATTTTCATATTCTGTGGATAAATACCTAGCTGTGATATAACTGATTCATATGGAATTTCCATTTTCAATTTCTTAAGAAATCTTTATGCCATTTTCCATCTAGGCTGCACCAATTTGCATTCCTACACACAATTGATGAGAATTCCTTTTTCTCCACCTTCTCAACAATATTTGTTTCCCTTCTTAATAGTTTGGGGTGAGGTGATATTTCATTGTGGTTTTCATTTACATTTACCTTATAAGAAAATGATAGTGAACAATTCTTTGTGTCTATAGGTCATCTGAATGTGTTCTTTAGAAAATTGTCCATTAATAATTTTTGCCATTTTTTGGCCAACAGATACATGAAAAAATGTTCAACATCACTTATAATCAAGGAAATGCAAATCAAAACTACAATGAGATACCACCTCACACCTGTGAGGATGGCACACATTAAAAATTTAGGCAATAACAAATGCTGGAAAGGATGTGGAGAAAAAGGAACTCTTCTACACTGCTGGTGGGAATGTGAACTGGTCCAACCACTATGGAAAGCTGTATGGCGATTCCTCAAGCTGCTCAGCATGGAGCTTCCATATGACCCAGCAATACCACTTTTGGGAATCTACCCAAAGGACACAAAAACACTAATCCAAAAGGATACATGCACCCGTCTGTTCATTGTAGCACTGTTCACAATAGCAAAGGTATGGAAGCAATCCAGATATCCAAAAATAGATGATTGGATCAAGAAGATGTGGTCCATATACACGATGGAATACTATTCCGCATTCAAAGAAGATAAACACATGCAATTTGCAGCGACATGGATGGAATTGGAGGGGATCATACTCAGTGAAATAAGCCAGAAAGAAAGAGAAAAATATCGAACGTTTTCACTTATAACAGGACTATAGGGATACCAAATAGGAGAGAGACACTTGGGGGGGTGGGGGAAGGGGGAGGATAAGGGCACAAAATGGAGTAGAAAAGGACACAAGGGACCACGGAGATGGATCACGGGTGAATTGGTGGTGGGTTACCCAAGGGGAATACAAAATGTAAAAGATACAAATAACAATAAAAATATATATTAAAAAAAAGAATTTTTGCCATTTTTTGATTGGGTAATCTGTTTTTGTTGTTGTTGTTGGATTGTATTAGTACTTTGTATATTTTGGGAATTAGCCCCTTGCCAGATGACTGATGTGCAAATATTTCCTCCTACTCTGTAGGTTGCCTTTTTGTTTTTTGTGATGGTTTCTTTTGAGGTACAAAAGCTTTTTAGTTTGATGTAGTCCCACTTGTTTATTTTTGCTTTTGTTTTCCTTGCCATTGGAGCTCCACTCCCAAATACATCTTTGTGGGAGGTGCCTGCAGTGTAGCCCCTATGAGTTCTTTTAAGTTTTTTATGTTTTTGTTTCTTCTATGCAGCTCTTTAATCCATTTTTAATTACTTTTCATGTATAGAGTTAGTAAGGATCCAGTTTCATTCTCTTTTGCATGAGGCTATCTATTAGTTGAAGTGATTTTCTGTTTTCCATCGTATGGTAGTGGCTCTTTTGTCAAAATTGCGATGATGGTTAAAGGATCAAAGAAGTCTCAAGTACTGTCCATCCCAAATGATTAAATTAAAATAGATCCTTAAAGCTGTATAAGAGATTGGACTATAGTGCAGTTCTTTCCTTTCAAGCCTAAACATGCCACGTTTATGGTTATTTATTCCCCATAGCGTATGTTTCTATAACCATGGTTTCCAAATATAGTGCTGCACCTTAAGGGAGAAAAAGACAATCCTTTGGTGTGTAAAAAGGAAATATTGGAATGTTTACATATATTACACTCTATTTTTTGTATTTAAAGAAATGTCATTGTGCTGTACTGATACATGAAATGCAAGTACTGCCTGGTGATCTCTTTTAGCTCCACTGATAAATGGTCACAAAAGAATTCAGATGCAAGAATTGGGATGCTTCAGGGAAGTTTGATAACGACACTTTCATTCTTTCATTTACTGCAATGAAATATATATCATCAAATAAATTTATAATTTATATTACTTAGTCTTTATTAAATCTCAGAAAAGCAGTAAGCTGCTCTAAGAACAGTCCCCTGGAAACACCTCTACTTAAAGACAGCATTAACAAAGTATAAAAGAACAATTTAAAAATTGTAGAGCTGGAATAGCTTCTTCCCAAAACACAAGTTTCCCAGCCATATCACAAAGCAATGAGTGGAAGATCTAGTAAGATTTGAGAAAATGATAGACAAGAATATTAAAAATTATCAGAAAGATTTTTAGAAATACTGATTTATATCTGCCACAATTATAGCTAAAATTCAAAGCATATATTTTACCTTGAAATATCATCCCTGACAATATAGTTATCCCTAATAAGCAAAACCTTTAAAACTACATTTTAGGGCTTCCCTAGTGGCCTAGGGGTTAAGTCTCAGTGTTACCACCACAATAACCTGAGTTCCATCCCTGGCCAGGGAGCTAACCCACATGGCGCAGCAGACCTCTCCTGTCTCACCCACTGCTCCCCTCAGCAGTGTATTTCAGTAGATCCACCTGTTCTGTTCCCCACTCCGACTCTGGTGAATCTTCTTACCCCCAACCCCTCCCCCCACACACACCTCTGGCTTACACCCCAGCTCTTCCGAGCAAAAATAAATAAAATCTTTAAAAAATAAAAAAGCCTACATTTTGTGTCATCTTTAGCACATCCTCTTGAAATTTCTATTTTTATTTGTTTGGTAATGTAGTCCTTTCTATGTAAGACACTATTATGAACACAGGAGATATTAATAAATTTAACAGATTTTTAAAAAGTGCCCTTATGGAGTTCACATATAACTATATAAATATTTAAACAAGCACACATATATTGAGGGAGTATTTTTTTTAACCAAATACTATGTGTTTAATCTAAAAAGTTAAGTTACTCTTGGCATCCAAAGGAATGACTTACCCAGGAACCGTTCTACTATGTGACTTTCATTCTTTTCACTTCTTGTAAGTTTCACTCCCTTGTAGTTGTGACATACTTTAATTCTTCAAACATTTTATTACAATCAATGTTTTGTGTCACTGTTCCGTCCAACTGGGATGCTTTGTTTATTTACCCATCCCTTATTTCTCTTACTTTCTTATTTTTCACATCTCTTTTTTTTATCCTTCGACACCCACTCAGTGCCCTGCTTCTGTGTATTTGTACCAGTGTTCTCCAGAATAAATCAATTCCTTGTCTACATCCCCTACTACTCAGCCTGTATCCAAGTCCATTATTGCAATTACCACCCTGTTCTGATATCATTTGTTGACATAACTATGCTCTCCTTGAGGGAGACATTGCATCTTATCCTCTGTTGTAGTGCCAGGCCCAGTACCATATCTGGCGCACAGTGAGTTCTATAAACATTTTAAGGGAATTGTATTAAAATAGTTTCCAAATAGTTTTCACATAACTGAAGCTCTGCTTTTTTGTTGTTGTTTGTTTCATCAAATTAATTTCATTTAAAGGAATAGCCATGCTGGTTTCCCAGAGAATATTTGCCAGGTCAACTTGAAGCCAATTGAAGTATTTGTGTCATGTGTTATTTTTAATATAATGTCTAAAAATATTAACCTGGTTCTAACTTGGCAACGTTTGTTCCACGAACAAAATGGTTGTAAAATTGTGAAGTAAGCTAATATGCTAACAATTTTAGGAACAGGATAGCTAGAAGGAAGTTTCATATGGCTTTTCCACTACCAGAAAACAGATTGAACTAGTGAGTCAATATGCTCCCAGTGACATCTCACTTATTAAGTTTATTGAAAAGTCACTTTGAAAAAGATGATTTAAGAATACATGCTTTAAGGCTACGGGTACTGGTGATGTGTGTAGAATTGTAGGAACACAAGTTGTGTCATTTACAAAACACCAAATAAATATTAAGGTTTTCACTTGGCGTTTTGATTAGCTGTTTCTTATCTCTGAATATATTGTCCATTTTATGACCATTTTGCTGTTGTAGACCACGTTGCACTGCCTGCCAACATGGATTTCAAAAGACTGATGATGTATGCACCAAGGAAGCAAAGATTGTGAGTGAGCCATTGAGAATGAAGGATGAACTTTACCTGGTAATCGTACTCAATGACGTGTCGGCAAGTGAGAGAAAGGAAGGAAAGGGGGAGACAAAGAGAGCGAATGAAGAGAGGATACTAATGAGATTCAGCTGCAACCATGCTTGCACTAGAAGTACGCAGAAAGCAACAGGAAATGCCCAACAGAAATTATATGCCAGGGTACAACTTTTGTTCTCATAACTTGGACAATAAATGTTAATATTTTCCAGAAATTTGGATGGATATGATAAGCAACTATGTTTATAGTAATGTTATTACATTTGTTAAATAAGAAACAGCAAGAAGTTCATGATTTCTCTGCTATTTTGGGAAACAGTGAACAACTGAAGTTACTGGTATCTATAGAAATTCTAAACTACCATCTGTCCCATTAATTCTAATTTTAGTTGAAATAAGAGAAAGATTACATTTTCTATGAGATCTTTTCTAAGTTATCTTATTCAATTATCCTCTCCCACGTATTGAGTTAGTTCTCAATCTCCTTAGAAATCTTCATGTGCTAAGTTTGTTATGTACTTATTAGCATCAATACCTGAATCTTCTACTTATCACTTCAATGTTTGATATTCTGGCTTAATCCAAAATATGGTATTTTAGTCATTTATCATTTGTTTTATTCACTATATGATAAATGTTACTAAGGGTTATTTCCTCTGAAACTGACCTTTTATTGTGGCCCAAGTACAGAGTACTAAACTATTTTTTTAATATGTAAAAACAAATTTTAAAAACAACAGTATCACTAATGACATAAACAAATCAACATGTGCTTTTGTAGTGTATTTTCTGAATGCTGAAGGAAAAAACACAAGTGGGAGCTCTCATAATAACTTAGATCAGTGACTTTTATGTATTCTTTTTTTTTCAGTAGGATTCTATTAGATGAAATTTCATGTCAAAAACACTAAATATAATAGACCACAGTCCTCTGGTGAAATATGGCTTTCTGCATCAGAGGCCTTTTTCCAACCACATCCCTTGAGTTGCTGCGTCTGAGAGCTATGAACCTAGAAATTCAGTGTAAAAGTGACTTTTAAGTATAATTTTTTTCTTTCAGAAAATGAAACACAACTTCATTTTTTCCCTGATTTTATTGATTTGACAATCGTTTCCACAGCTATATGATTTTGGGATTTGGGATTACAGTTTCACATGTCCACATTTGCATATGCTGCAATCAGCCTCCAGCAAAGCTCCATTTAAGGGAATGAAACTAATACTCCTTGAAAACTTACTATGTGCCAAGTGTTTTACAAATATATTCTTTAATCTTAAACCAACTCTTGTAGATGGGATATTTATACCCATATTACATCTAGGGAAGCTGAAATTCAACATGAAGCCATTTACCTGGGTTTGTCGCTCATGAGTGATATTACTGATCACAACAATAAAATATTGAGTACCACATCTGACTGTTACAAATACCCCCTTTCTTTTAGCATACCCTTTTATTTCCTAGAAAAAATTAAAAGGAGGGAAAGAGATAGCAGAGCTGTGATTAGACCCTCTTATAAAATTATGTCTTTATATACTAAGAAGGAAAAAGTGTTGGTTCTTCTCTAGTTAAAGACACTACGTTGGTAACTGGGATTTGAGTTTACTCTACTAGAATCGACAGAAAAGTCACAGGTATGGTTTATTTTTAACCACATCCATTTGTGCCCAGGAGTGTATTGGACCTGAGCAGTGGCGAGGTGGTGCAGAATAATTCTTTTCACTTCTAAAGTGGGAGGGAAAGGAACAGTGCTTCGCCGAATCTTGTTGCCCATTAAAATCAGCCAGGATGATTGCTATGTAAACTGGTGTCTTGGCCTCACCCAGGGATTCTGATGATCAGTGGAGGTGGGGTCCTGGGTATTGGTGGTTTTATTTTTATTTTTTAAAGATTTATTTCATTTATGCATACAAGAGTTGGGATGTAGGCCAGCGGCGTGGGGGAGGGGGAGTTTGAGAGGCTTCATCAGAAACAGTGAGGAGCAGAACAGGCAGAAGTACTGAAATACACTGCTAAGGGGAGGAGCAGGCGAGACAGGAGAGGTCTGCTGCACCACGTGGGTCAGCTCCCTGGCCAGGAATCGAACTAGTGCCACAGTGGCTGCTGATAGCTTCATAGTGCTGAAACTTAAAAGCTCTTGCGCACCAGGGAAGTCCCTTTGTTGTTGTTGTTTTTTTAAGATTTATTTATTTATGCATACTAGCAGGGGTACAGGCCAGAGGCGTGGGGCAGCGAGAGGGTTCACCAGAGACAGAGTGGGAAGCAGAACAGGCAGATGGATGGAAACACACTGCTGAGGGGAGCAGCAGGCGAGGCACAAGAGGTTTGCTGCACCATGTGGGAATCTCCCTGGCCGGCGTCCAACTCCAGTCACCGCTGCTCACAGCTCCACAGCGCAGCGCTTAGTCTGCTGCGCCACCAGGGAGGCCCCCCATTTCTGTTTTTAAACAGGACTTACATGATAGTCAGAGCTGAGGTATAGAGAGAGCGTTATTTAGGTTGCCACAGAGGAGAGGTTGGAAGGTGTGGTTGTGGGGATGGAGTATCTGTCAAGCTTAAAAGCAGTTTTTTTTCTTTGCTAACAGGTTAGAAAAACCATTAAAGATTTTTTGAACACCCTTTCCAAGTGAAATCTATTTCTAAAATGTTGATGAACTCCTGAGTTACTGCTAAAGTTTCTACTTTAAATGCCGACACGGCAAAATTTTAAAACACAGTAAGAAAAATTAGGAAACTCACTGCAGATCAAAGCACTGGAGCTAAAAATTAAAATTAGGGACTTTCATCCCAATTTCACTCTACTTTTAGTTTTTCTAATGTAAGAATGTTTTAAAACATTTAAAAATACTTTTAAATCAAATTATTTTTGTTATAAAAATATAATGGCTTAAAAATTAGGTCATTAACTACTCTGAACAGATATTAGTCTACATCATAAAAAGAATGAGCTTTTCTGCTTATTCAGCCAATAATAATAATAGATGACAATAAAATGTTTCTTTTCATGAGAAATGTCTAAACAGTCAAAGATTAATGAAGACAGTGACTAATGAATTTTATACAAAGCATAGAACCTTATCCCATCTAAACAGAAAGTAACTGAATTGTTCTTTTTCAAACACAAACTATTTGAACACTATAAGAATTTATGGAAATGTCTCCTGTTTAAGTAACTTCCTGAATCTGCTAGTTATTAGAATATAAAAATTATCATAGAAGACAAATAAGTGACATAAGCTTTTGACCAAAAGCTTAAAGTTCTCCTTTGATTAAAAAGCATCTGAAGTCTGTGATCAAGGAAGGAACATTCCAATTGGAATACACTTCTTGGTCAGGCTTTCTCAGCCTATTAATACTCACGGTAACATAAGACAATAATTCCTAGGCTTCAAAATGTGTGTTCAGGGTGTGTGTTTCTTAAATTTCTAACTTAAACAACTGAGAATTATAGTTACATGAAAAAAAGCTCTTATTTTTGCTTTCTGATGTGCTCGCTCTGTTACCTTGAATAAGTCACAACTTCTCTGAGCTTCACTTTCTTCATGAGTAAGATAAATGCTAATACATTATTGGACTTTCCTACTGGAAAGCATTATCAAAATAATAAAATGAAATTGTTTATATGATGATGATCAGTAAATAAGAGAGTGCTATATAAATATTATTGATATCAGCATGTTAAATGTACCATTTTAATTTTGCATTGATTTAGTGGATAGACTTCCGTTCCAATTATATACATAACTGCTCACAATATTAAGATCATAAATGCTAAAAAGCAGTGAAAGCAGACTCCTAACATAATAGATTATATATTCAATATTTAACATATAAATATTAGTGTGCAATAATTTGATAAGTACCACATTTCAAACTAGAATTCAACAATTGATATTTAAAATTCCCCTAAAGATTAAGCCTAAATCTTTGTTTATAGCGATTATATTTCTTTAGTTGGACTAGATACATTAGGTCAATGTTTAGGTTCTTTTGTAAAGTTTTGAAGATTCCCTCAACATAGAAGGCTGATAAATTCTCCTCCATCTTGTAAGTAAACAAACTGAAAAACAGAGAAGCTAAGTGAGGACTGTGGTGGAGCTCTGTGGGAGGGAGCACGAGTTTGGATCAGAGGCCTCATGTTGCCTTACAGGCTGGTAAACCTGCAGTGACTTCCTGGTTTGGATTCATCCCACACCTGATCCCTAACCAATGTAACCCTTTCCCAACTTACCCTGAGAACACATGTGTTTTCTGTTTGTAGTTGGATGTTAGTTACAAATTACTGGAATATTTTGTCATCTATTATATAATTAAAAACGAAGAAACACTCTGGGATGTAGAAAACAATATGACCCAAAGATTATCGAAGAAGTCATAAGTTCGTTAATGATAGTGTTTATTTGGTTAATAACAAAAAAATTATTGTCTTGATTTTGCTTATATTATAATTAATGTATTTGGGAAAGACTATCCATGCCTTATTTTATAAATTTTTGGAAATGCCTAATAAGTTTGTATAGATGCATATGCTGTCTAATAAGGACAAAACGATCACAGAATGAGATCAGCTTCACTATGGCTATATATTATAATCATGAAGACATCAGCTGAAAACTGACTTGTGTACTTATAAATCCATTTTGTCTTAGGCAGAGTAACTCCAGCCATAATTTGTCACTTTGAATAACAGTGACAGAAGAGTTTAAATTGGATGAATTCCCTGGAAATTTTACCCTCTTTTATTGTTAAAACGCTGTCAGGATGTTCTCTGTTCCATTCTATTGAGTCATGAGCTTTTTAGTAAAACACCAATGGAAGGGGAAAAGGAGGAAAATTGAGTTAGCAAAAGGAATCCATGAGTTCTTTCTCTTAAAGATTTCTATCAACTTTTTGGCTTAGCTACACTCAGATCCTTTTTATTTTAAGGCAAGAAAGAATTGTTTTGTAATTAATATGGGCACATTCACTCTTACTAAACAGAGTTCAATATTTCAAGTTGCCCTAGAATAAACATTAAACCTGCCAAAAATAGTAGAATCAAGATGTACTGTTCCTCAATTACTCACTGAAATACCCCAAAGCTTAACTTTTCTGATTTTCACGAGTACTCTGACTTGCAGATCACTAGTTCATATCAGCAGAGATGTGGAGATTTAATACTACATGCAATTGCTTGGTTCAGGTTCAGCTTGAAGTCTCCTGGGCAAAGCACAGTTGTTCATTCCAGAAGCTTTTTTTTTCTTTTCTCTTCTAAAATTTTCCTTAAATTTACTACAAGGAAAGATAATTTCACAACAATTTTTTTAAGCATGGGTATACAGTGCTATGAAATTCTTGATCACGTTATTTTCTGCCAAAAGATTATATACTATTCAGATAATCAAGAAAATAAATGGCCAAACAGTTTTCCTGGGAAGGAGGGGTCTGTGACCTTTCTCCCCACTGAGTGTTAGAACACAGCTACTTTGGGTTGCGGATGGAAAGACTGAAAGTATGCTGACCTTTGGTTTCTATTCACATTCCTATTTCTCAGTGGAAAATTCTTTCTGATTCTTCATGTCACACAGTATATGCCAGTCCTTATACTACATGATATATTTTATCATATTCAGAGTCAGTATCTCATCTTTGTTCTCAGCTTCTCATATTATTATTTGAGTGATAGATTTACAACCTTGACTTTTCCAATTATACATGAAAACACACCAGAACACATTTTTCTCATGCATGTGTTTGACCATAGGGTCATATTATTTTTTAAGGGTAATTTCTTGAAAAAGACTTGGATTTTTAAAAGAAAATTCACTTTAACTGAAATTGTTGATAATATACTATGTTGACACTAGAAGAAACCATGTAGGCAATAATACAATGCTCATCTTGGTCTCTTATGGTACAGGAATAAGATATTGACACAAATAATTACACTATAAAGCAGAATGACTATTGGTTTCAATTAGAGGAATATGTTTTCATGGCACAATTTGCTTTAACTTTTCCCAAGTGCTTTTTCTTTATATGATTATAATGTATGCTGTGGCCTTTAACATTTATGTGTGCTTGAAGCAACCTAAGTTGTTATTTCTTCAAAGAAAATTGTTTGTTAATGCATTCCAATAGTTTGACATTTCAAGTGCTGAATTTTCTCTATTGGGGAAAAAAAGCAAAAGTGCTTTTAGGACATTGTCATCATTTCTCAGCTTCATAAAAACAGACTCTTTTGCCTCTAGTATAAGGTAGAGGGTGAAATGCTTATTTATAAAGGGTGATAACTGCTATGATAGTTTTTACTTTATGTTCTTTTTGCTATATGACCCTGTTGTCTGATAGTTTCTTTTTCAGCCTGGCACCATGAGCTCCCTCAATTTCAGAAGAATTTTCTCCAAGATTGCTTCATCTTAGAACTGAAGTTCTTTTAGCACTTGTTTCCATCTGGAAATGAATCATCCAGTGATCCACATGCGCCATACCAGCTGAAGTCAACCTAGGGCCTGTCTCCACTGACTCTGCCAGACCCAAGCATATTCCAAGGTATGAGCTATTGGCATTCCTATTGGATTAATGAGGAAATATTTCAATTTGGTATCATGTTAAAGTCAACAATAAAAACAAAAGGGCTTCATTTTATCCTAACCTCAGTAAAATAGCATATAAATATAAATGTTGATTAACGCTAAAACCTGCTTCATTTTGGAAAGTGGATTTTTTTTGTTTAATTTTCTCCTTCTTTCTGATGGCAAGGAATTTCATTTATTAAATTTTTTTCATTTATGTTTCTGATGGTAAGTAATTTCATTTATTGAATTAGTAAATTTCATTTACTTTTCTTTTATGATGTGAATTTCTCCATTATTCTTTATGACAAATTTTAAAAACCATTTGGCACATCAAAATAATCTAAATGCCACTACATATCAACAAATATATCAACCAAAGGGCATAATGAGTTAAAGAAAATGGGAGGATTTTTAGATCACACACACATACCAATTCTATTATCAACAGTATTGGTGATTACAATTTTAGTTGACCACACAATTATCTTTTGCTTATAAAATTCATACTTTGTTTTCTAAATATCACTATCATTGATGATCCTTCTAAGTAAAAGTTAGAGTTCTACTTATAACTCAAATTCATAAACCTTGAATAAAGCACAATGTGAGCTTTCATTAAATAGAGAAAAAATTATCTTCTCCAGTCTTTCTTTCCTTATCAGATGTAGAATGTGGACTTTGTACCATACATGATTCCTTAAAGTCAGTTTACTAAGTTCAAAGGAGAGAAAGCATAGGATTTAATTGCCTGCATTATTTTTCATAGACAACATATAACATATACTATACATGTCCTCCTGTTCTATCAGACTATATATCATTCTCAGCTTAGTTTCTACAGAAACCAGAACCTGAGACTAAAGTTTACATGTAGGCAGCTTTTTTGAGAAGTGATCCCAGGGTACAGAAGTGCAAGATTTGAGAGTGAAAGAAGGGAGGAAGGAGAGAGTCCACACAGAAATGTGTTATTAGATGCACTATGCACTAGGAGGTACTCACTTCTGCAAGGATCTTCATGGTAGAATATAGAACACATTCCAGAATTATCTGTTCACATGGGAACAAAAAAGAAGTAGTATGTACCACCCACATCCTCTCTGGGTTGAGAATTGTTCCTTGGGCAGTAGCTACTATGTGCATCAAGGTTGCATATGTGTAATTCCAAACTGGTCTCCTGTAGGCAGCCCACCCTATGCATCAGTAAAAAACCAGGGCAGAAAACAAGGGAAAGCAATGCATGATTGAGATGAGATTTTGTGCACAAAGCCTGTTGAAGCTTTTGTAGGCAAGTTACTGTAGCTATGGCTATGGATCAGGTAAGATCTAGAGTATCTGGGATAGTCGATAGAATCTATTATGTTTTCCAAGTTTCTGGTGTATATAATTGTTGAATCAGTCCAGTCATAATTCCTTCAGAGAAGAAATATCTAAAATGGAATTCTTAGAATATTTAAATTATTTTAAGATTGATAACCCACTTCCCAAATTTTATATTCAAGTAAATATGAGAAGTTATTATATGAAATGGAGTAGGTTTTTACTGAATACTTTCCTGTATATTTAATGTATTGATGAGCTTGTGGATGAATTTTCAAATTAAATTTATTTTTATTTTATTTTTAACAGGAACTTTTGTTTTGTGAAATATTTCTAAAGACTTAAGTTCCATAAAATAAAACTTATAAAAGTACTATGTAATGTGTATTGAGCTGAAATCATGTTCTCGGCACTCTACCAAAAGCTCTATGTTTATTAATGTATTTAACCTTTACAGTATTGTAAGACTAGGCATATTATTTTCTCTATTTTACAGAAGTAGAATCTGAGGCATAGATTCTACTGTTGGATATTTGCCCTAGAGTTTTAAATGACCCATAACAAGATAGAATATTTTTTTAGGTAGTGAGACTTATATGGGTTTAAAGATGAATTAACATATTTATTTCTCAATTGTATTGAAAGTTTGGTGTATCCAGAGGTTCTAATTGTTCATATGTATACTTTATTTTAAAATATATTTTATTTAATATTATTTTTACTTTTCTGTACATCAGTAATATCTCACTTAAATATCTCTGAGATATCAAGATATCTCTCTCTCTAGATGTCTTTAGGTCTTTCTGAAAACCTAATTCTAGAACTGATATTTTTAATGCTTATTTTCAAAAAAATTGTTTTAATAACTACCTCTTTCGGTTACCTTTTGAGTTCAAATTTAGTGATATCAGTAAATTATATCAAGGTTGAATCCATGAAATTCTCAGGGCATGTTAATTTTCAGGGAAAAGAAAAGTCACTTAATCTGAATTGGCACTATAGTAACCCTGAGTAGAACTAGAAAGAACAAGAATTTTCTAATATACAAATTCCAATTCCTGGGCAAAAATTTCTGAGAACAAGATTTGACCCTACATAGGGAATATCTCAATACCAGACCATTAGGAAATGACTCAAATAATAAAATGCAGAACAGTGGGAAACCAGAAGGATTGCATTAAGAAGAGAAAGGACCTGAGTCAAATTGTGACCGAGTTGAGAGCAGCTTAAATTCAGTGAGAAGGGATGGAGGAGTTAACTTGAAATGTGCAATCTTGCCACATTACGGCACATATTCCCAGCCAATACAGCACCAGTTCCTTTGTTCATCTTACAGAAATAAAATCAATCCAAGTGTTGATAGTCATGAAGTCACTCTGAAGAGTAGTGACAAGAGAGTTCAAATCTACTTTTTCATTTTTCTACATAGGCACATAGAGATACCATCACAGATTGTTATTTGTTCTTTATGTAGCAAGAAGTAATAGGGTCTCATTGGTTAAAGATTGTTTGGGTGACAAGTTTCCATGAAACTAAATCAAGACAGCTGCTTGTGTTAGCTGCCCTACCCCGGACAGGGCTGAGAGGACATTTCTAGGAAGATGCCTGATGACAGCAAACTCTCCTTCCAGCAATTCTGGGAGCCTTAAGCATTAGGAGAAAGACTAGGCACACTGGGTCCTTCCTGGGAACAAGCGAGCACATGCTCCATCTTGACCTGCAGCTCTCCCCCTCAGCTGTTTGGGAAAGAAATCACTTGTGAGCATCTTCACTCCATTCACTCATACTCACAACCAGTGACAGAAAGGCCTTGGCAGGGGCCTCCCTGTTGGCGCAGCGGTTGAGCACTGCGCTGTGGAGCTGTCGGCAGCGCGCCATGCGAGTTCGACGCCCTGCCGGGGAGAGTCCCACATGGCGCGGCAGACCTCTCCTGTCTCGCCCGCTGCTCCCCTCAGCAGTGTATTTCTGATCTGCCTGTTCTGCTCCCCACTCTGTCTCTGGTGGACCCTCTCGCCACCCCGCGCCTCTGGCCTGTACCCCAGCTTGTATGTATAAATAAATAAATCTTTAAAAAAGAAAAAAAAATAAGAAAGGCCTTGGCAACTTACTTCATACTTCAGTTTCTTCTCTAACTCTCCTTGGACCTATCAAAACCACCTTAGTAAACTTTCAGTTACATAAAGCCTGATTCAACCTGGAAAAAGTAAATTTGTCTCCTCAGATGCTATGTACAAGCCTTGTGGAATCCGTGCGGAAAACCTGTGAAATTTTATTTCTAATAAGGAAAGAATTTTTCTGGCAAGAGAATTCACTGAACCGCACCCTTCTTTATAAGCAGTGCCTAATCATGGAGTAGATTTATTTATTTTGTTATTTAAAAATTTAACATCTACCAAATATCTGCTTTCAAGTTTTAAAGGGACCATATAGGTGTTTGATTATTTCCAAAACACTTAAAATAGAAAATTATGTTAAATAAAAATGTAGAGTTTTATTTCTCAAGAAAGACATAAATATAGTTACAATACATGTAAGCTTACCCTGAGGTGCTCTTTTGGAAATATCAACTCCATATAAATTTGTAGATGTAAATATTCAATTTCTTGTAATCCTTGGCATCTGTATTTTGGCCAAGGTACATAAGTAACCTAGTATGTTTTTCTGATTGTTTATATCAGTAGATTTGGTTGAAGTGATGCTATGTGACTTCTGAGGCTGGGTCATAAAAGCAGATGCAGCATCTACCTAACTCTCTGGGGACACTCACAAAAAGTCAGCGACCTTGTAAGAAATCAAAGTGACCTAAAGTTGCCGAGCTGTGAGGAAGACCAGGTAAGTGTATTCAAAAGACCATTGGCAGAGACGGACCCAAGCCAGGTGAGTTCTTGACTGAAACCACACCCTGCTCCTGCTCCTCTCCCCATCTCATCTCTCTGAAACTCTTTGACAAACCGAAACCCAAAACCACACACACCACCACACTCTGTCCAAATCTTGACCCACAGACACTTTGAGAAAGAGTAAACTGGTCTTGTTTTAAGCCATGAAATTCCAGGGTAATTTATACCATTGCAATAGTTAACTGAAACACTCCGGTGAATGTTTTTATTACCCCTATTTGGTTGCATAAGATATTTTAGGACCAAGGACTCTCCCTTCACCTTTAGCTCATGGTAACAGCCAATGACAGTGAAGACACTAGGGAGAGAATAAAGCAGTGATAGAGAAAGCTGACAATGCCTTCCCCAAAACTCTTCTACATCCAAAATGTATGCTTGGTTCATTCATAGACTTTCAGAAAAACATTGGAGACAGAGTTAAATTAAGCTCTTTGCCACGACAGCAAAAAATAAGTCTTGCTTTATAATTGTAGCAGATCCAGTTGAACTGATTCATTTCATTTATGCCTTTCCCCTTGTTCTTTTGTTTGTTTATCATATAATTTTTTTTTTATTGAGGCAATTCTCATTCACAACACTATATGATTCAGAGGCAAAGGTTCACAGCTCTTTGGATGTATGTTACACAACATATGTGCCACCAAAGTACCCATAATATCTCTGGGGTTTTGGATGTGCTTGGGTTCAAATTCTGGCCCAACTATTTATAAGTTATTTAACCATAAGGATGCTGCTCTGAGAGGGCTACTTCATCCAGCTTCTCAGGGTTAAATTAGAAGAACCAGAAGCAAATGCTCAAAAATGAGTTTTAGGACAGAATCACAGGAAAGAAAGGTATAGATTGGCGGTTAGATTGGACTTTTTTAAGGATAGGTATAAGGGAAGGAGAAGCTGTGCATTTAATTTCTTGAATTATTACTCTAAATTGTGTATCATAATTGTTTACGTTAAAATATTTAATGAATCTTTATGTTGGTTACTTAAATAATTATGTTTTTATAAGTTATGTTAGGTTGTGAGTGCCCTCCACAATTGGGAAAACCTAATTGGTTGGCTCTCACATAAGTCTGGTTCCAAAGAGCCGTTTGTGTGTTGAATCAAAGAATTGTTGGATAATTGCTTAACCGGTGTCTATAAACTTTCATCAGTACCACCTGGAGTACTTTTCAAAGCTGAGATTCCTAGACCCCACTGCAGATGTAACAAGTCTGAATCCCTAGATAGGAGACTCTAATATGTGCATTTTCAGAAGCTCCCCAGCTAGTTGTGAGAAATGCTATTGGAAAACTATTATATGGAGGCCAAAGGGATAAGCAATCATCCCACTGCAAGTACTGTCCTCGATGCCTCATTATTGCTTGTTATTTTACATTTGTATCTCTTTTAAAATCCTCTTATAGAATTTCTCTCCCTCCCTAAATCTCCAACTCCTCTTTCTTCTTACTTCCCATTCTACCTACCAGAAACCTTCCCTCTAATATATAGAGAAAGTAAAAGTCTTTGAAATAAACTTTCTTTGTATTCCCATTTTAATAAATTCTCAGTTTCACTGAGAACTGGACATCTCATTTCTTAATATGATTATGTCACAACATTTCTGTGGCTGAGTTCAATAACTTTAAAATTCTCTCCAGTTTTCATTTTTCTCTACTATTAAAATGTGGGGACCTATCATGGGTCACATAACCAAAGTTAGAATTATTCACATTGTCATAAAAAGCTATTAGAGACTAGTCCTCCTGTTCTATTTCCTGTTCACAGGTCCTACCACATCTTGCTACTAGTTCCAGACTTGAACTTTTCTCAGGCTTTTCATATTTAATTGCTTCTTGTAGGCCATGAATACTATACCTCTGTTTCTCTTCTGTTTGGAACATTTTCCTCCCATTCCATTCTTTTGTTTAGTGAAATCCAACCACCACTCATAACCCCACAAAATATAGATACTTGTATATAACTCTCTTAGAATGCTTACCATGTCATGACTTATCTGCTTAAAGATCTCTGTCTCCAAAAAAGCAGACTTGAGATTTCTTCGTCATAGTATCCACACTACCCAGAACAACAAACACTTGCCCAGAATAGTTTTGTCCATGTTTTGTTCAGTTGTAACATTTTTAAAATTTTGACCAGCTGATAGATATCTAAGCTATGCCGAAGCTTCTAGGATGCAGTCTGTGCAAATCATAAACTTGAAGTGTCAGTGGCCACCACACATGTGATGAAGAACCTCTGTAGCATTTATAAAGCTAGGTTTGCATTCCAGCTCTAGCACGGTCAAGCTCTGAGATCTTGGACAAGATGTTTAAGCACTTTGAGTCTCAAGTCAATCTATTTAAAAAATAACTTATGTATATTCCACAAGAAAATTCACATCAACTATGTAAAACAATGTCTGACAAATGATTGTCACATATTACTGAAACTAAGGATACTATCAATTAATAGTAGAAATAAAATCATAAAACAATGATTTTTAGTCACTTAGAATTTTCCATTTTATTTTTAAATATTATGGGTGATTTGGGGACGGATGTGTTATGGTGATATATCTCTGAAGAGGTATAAATAATATACAGTGTTGGAAACCACCATTGCTTCAATAAAAAATATAATACATTGAAAAAATAATAAAATAGTTGAAATTACTGAGAACATTATTATTTTCAATTCCTGAGAGCAGGGAATGAGTAATTTAGGAATGGAGGGGAGATTTTAATTTCACTACTTCCTCAGCTAACTTGTAATTTATTTTTTGTCTTTACGAATTCCCTGAACATCATTGCTGTCCTGCTCTTTCAGTGCCTACTCCTTCCTAACCCTTGTCTGTTGTGTTTCTGCACTGCCACTCCTTTTGTAGGATCAAACTTCCCATAGGTGCCCACTCAACTTTCTGCAGAGTCTTCAAACATTCCACTCTGGTGCCTCATGGCTTCTTTCTGAAGGGAACCCTTCATGTACCATTCTCACTGTTCTACACAACTGCTTTCTGTACAAGCTTCCATTCTCTGTACAAGATTATTTACATCCCTAGCCAAAATTGAGTCCAATTAAACAAATTTCTCTAACATCCCAATCATTTTCCAGAATATTTGTATTTAGAACTTAAATGAATCATGGAATTTTAAGCAATGTTATATACTTAAGGTAGTATTTCTAGACTTTAGGAGGAAACATGCTATGAAATAATGAACTAGAACGCTTCAGGCCTACTGATTGTGCCTTGGAGACTGTCCAGTGTGAGTTCCCTAAAATTGTTTCAGCGTTTCAAAACTTAATTTCATCTAACTTTAATAGCCCTCAAATTTTCTAGAAGTTTTAAAAATATTTCCTATAAAATCACTTATGATAGCAATATCAAGAACTGAATAGCAATTTAAAAAGCAGTGGAGTTAGGTGGGGAAAAGAAGGAAGAGGTTATAGTGGCCTATTTAAAAACAGATACAATCATTCTCCAAAAGATATAATAGCATTTCTGGTCACCTTCACAAAACATTTCTGGAACATAACCCCAGAGATAATTGTAGTCTGTTGAAATTCTGGGTGATTTTCTACTAATTCATACATTCATTATGAGTTAAACATACCTAAGTGTTTCTTTCCTTTAGTATTGATTACAAAGTGCTATTTCTTCTTTTAAGAAGTGGTTTCTGCTTCTTATAAATATTGGTTATTGTGTCATACTACAACACTTTACATAATGTTTTAAAAACTTAATTCATGTTTATAATAATAAATCCCTAAAAAATATTTTTAAAGCGTTTGCATTCAGTAAATTATTACAAATTTTTGAAAAATCACCATATGATTTAATTTTAAAGTTGTAATCTATAATCAGATGATTGATTATGAGAGATCTATAAACATTGGCAAAGACAATTTGTACCAGAGAGCTAATGTATATTTGCAAAGTGAAAAATTACTTACCAAGTATTTTACAAACACCAGCTACACATAGTATTGATTATAACACATTCATTTCATTTGATTTCATTTCATTTTTAAGTAAAAAAGAAATATCTTTTGAAGTATTTCATTGTTCACCTGAAGCATAGTTATCTTTCTTTTCTTACCAGAAAGAGTTGTGTCTGCTAATGTTTTGATCTCTTAGATTTTCAGACCATAAGTGAAATTATTCTTTATAATACAGGGTCTTACAGATTGATCTATAATGTGAACAAAATGAAATTCAAATGCTTCCAACTTTGATACAATTAAAACAGACATAAAATGAACAATCTCTTTTATGAATTAGTGTCCTGTAACTGGCAGAATCAGATTTTCCTTTCATTGAGATCTCAACAAGTAATGATGAGTCTTAGTGAGCCTCAGTGAACTTTTCCATCTCTAGACATCTGCTTAGAGAGCAGTATGAACCTAACACCTACTCTCCAAATTAAGCTTCTCATCCTAAATATCCCACAGGTTAACTAACAGTATTAAGGACAGAATGTCCTGTACCAAAAACTTCATTCCTGCTTGCCTTCCAGCTGACCATGTCAATCCCAGCATGCACATTTCTGTTTTGCCAGATCCTGAATTAAGGGATCTTGGTTTCTTGGCAATTTCTGACTAAATTTAGTCATTCTGTTCTCAGTGGAATAAAAACAGCCTAGACTTTGGAATTGAGGAAGCATTGGTTTAAAGATGGTGCACGGGTGAATTGGGAGTGGAAATTCTAGGGAGACTACACCTGGGAAAAGAAAGAAAGTATTGTTCAAAAATGAACAATGATGTAAAATATATTTAAATTAAAAAATTTATATCTGACACTTACTAGCAGATTACACAATCTCATTTTAACTTTGATAACATCATCTATAAAATGAATGAATAAAATATCTTACAAGTTGTCATGAATAAAATGTTTAGCAACATGCCCAGCTCACAATAGAGATCTGATAAATCGGTACCATCAGTAGCAGGGGATCGTAATAGTAGCAGTAGCAGTAGCAGTGGTAATAGTAGTAGTGGTAGTGGCAGGGGTAGCAGGTCGTATTTGTATTGGAAATGTAGGTTGAACAGGAGGTAAAGCATAGTTCTCTATTTTCTGTGTTGGGTCACAGGACGAGTCTCTAAGGGAAGGCTACATTAAAAGGAGAGACAAAAAATTCTCAGTTACTATGGTCCCTGTCTTAGGAAAATAAGATTAAATATAGATTGGTGTCAGAGATCTGAGAAGAAAATGTTGAAGAATTTTTGGTTATAAAAAAGTAATCATTCAGAAAAGTATCAGATGATCAACATAGTCTAAGTGCATTGTTTACCTGGAAATTACCTTAAACTGTGAACATCAGCAGTAGTACCTCGATTTTACCAAATTGGATGTACTAGGACTCATGCCTATCCTGATGGCATTTTAATATACCTTAGGTATATGAGTAAATGGAGACAGTAAATCTTCAATAAGCAGTAACAATTATTCAACGAACACTTCAGGTAAGACAAATTGAGGAACTTTTAAGTGCTGAACCAGCCTTCATTTACATTGAGAACCCTGAATTTATAATGAGGTAAAACATCAACTTCCATCCCTTAGGCTACCACAGCCATGATGGTCCATAATGACTAGAAGCAGAAAGTGTTGCAAGGGTTAGAGAAAAAAGAACATTTGTATACTATTAGTGGGAATTTGGTCAGCCTCTCTGGAAAATATTATGGAGGTTTCTCAAAATATTAAAAATAGATATAGCATATTGTAGGGTAAATGAAGATTGCTCAGTCTTTCGCTCTGTTGACCTCTGTGGCTATCACCTGTGGCCTGGAATGCAGGAGGTGCTTGGGAGCATGGGCTTGGGGTACGCATGCCTGATGGTGGACACCTGGAGTGTGGTCTGGGTGCATGTAAGTGGGCACACCTGCACCGAGAGACTGAGCATATAAGGGCAGCGTCACTGACAGTGCCGCGGAGAATCATGTGTCGGAGTGCAGTGGAGAGAGTGGAGAGACAGAGAACCCAGAAAGAGTAAAGGAGTGAAGATTTTCTGGGGGCTGGGAGGCCTGTCAGCCTCCCGCTCCATATCCTCCGCCCCTGCTACCCCCCTACCCCCTGCCTGCCCTGCGCCTGGGTGCCTCAATAGAAATGGTGTAGAAAGATCTTTAAAAGCCTGAAAAAAAACACTGAGGACTCCTGGACCCTCTTTGCCTGCTCTGCCTGCTGCCTGCCTGCCCTACACATGAGTCAACAGCTCCACTCCCAGGGATCTACCTGAAGAGTACAAAATTTGAAGGGATATATTAGATAATATAATTGCAGGTTCTTTTATTGTTTTTTATTACCATTCTCTTTGTTCTATTATAGAAGGGAAACAGGATGTAATTTTGTAAAATTTATAGTCTTTACTCTCTTTTAAACCGTTCAACTTAGGTTTTCAAACTTTCTCTACTTTCATAGTTTCACATTCACTGTTTCAATCCAAATAAATATTCGTGCACATACACACACAGACTCCTCTGTTTACTTGTCTGCGTTCCCATCTCTATCTGATCCTGGTATCCTCACTCTCCACGTATTGTCTTATCGTTTAATTTATGTCCATGGCTTCACTTCCATTTTATGTATAAACCCACATCAACCTAATTTTGACTATACTGTTTCTCTGAATCTGTTCATACTGAAGTCACCATAGATTATTCATTCATTCCATACGTTGAATGAATGCATTCTATACTTAAATTATGTTACTTCTATACTATAGATTCTATGGATATAAATTTGAATAGATCTATCTTTAACCTCTGAATTTCTGCTATAGTAATTTACTTCCTCTTAGGCACTGTTTTTGACTTCTTGTCCATCACCCATATCTCAGTTCTGTCCTTGACCTTAAAATTCTATTTAATTCAATAGACATATGTTGAGAGTCTATTATTATTATTATAAACAAGTTAAAAAAATGGACAGATGCCATCCATATAGTTAATATTGTACTCCTCGTATACTTGCTCCTGGTCCAGGCTGACTTCTTACTTGTTATTTCTTACCATCTGTGTTTTTCTGAGCAGATTACTCAGAGCATAACTGAGGTTGTCTGATACTTCTTTTATGACTCCTGAGGAACATATTTCTTAGACTTGTCAAGGACACAATGGCTTCTGTTGACAAGTAAACAAATATGCAACAAATTAAAAAAAAAAGGTGGGAGGGGTTGCTGTTCTATGTATTAGTCTCAGGACACAAACAACCCCAAAGTCAAGCAGAAGTTTTTGTTATAAATAATGTGTCTAGTCTCAACATGCTACTAATTTGGAAGCACTAGAATAGAGGAGATAGAATAATTCTAAAATATGGCTGGATTCATAAAATAATTTAAAGTAAATTAGATTAAAGAATGATTAATAATTATCTTTTCCATTTCTACATCATAAAATTTGAAATAGCACAGTAAAATTGTGCTGATATTATAATTATAAATTCCATAAATGTTGGTGCCAAGTTATTACTCTACTTTTTGAAGACTTGTTATTCCCATATTAATCAAGTAACTGCAACAAAATGTAAGAAGATTGTGAGTAACAGTAAAAAAATTTTTTTTTCTCTTGCAGGTTAATGTAATCGTAGAACAAACTAATCACATAGTCTTACTTTATAGGCCAAAGGACTTTTTATACAAGAGTTTTAGAACATAATTACCCTAGTTTAAATTCCTCTTAAATTAACTCAGCAAAATATCATCCTAAGACTCAAGCTTTAAGTATCCTTTAGTTTATACCTTTCCTGTGGAAATGAATCAGTAAATAATGGATTCCAGCGTGGTGGGGAAAGTAAGATCTGAAACCATAAAAAATATATAGAATAAGGGCCTCCCTGGTGGCGCAGCGGTTGAGCGCTGCGCTGTGGAGCTGTCCGCAGCGGCGACGCGAGTTCGACACCCAGCCGGGGAGAATCCCACATGGTGCGGCAGACCTCTCCTGCCTCGCCCGCTGCTCCCCTCAGCAGTGTATTTCTGATCTGCCTGTTCTGCTACCCGCTCTGCCTCTGGTGAAGCCTCTCACCACTCCACACCTCTAGCCTGTACCCCAGCTGTATGTAAAAAAAAAAAAAAAAATATATATATATATATATAGAATAAAACATAAGTAATAAGTTCTTTCACATCAACCTTAGTGATATCTTTGTGCATTCATTTCCAGTAGCAAGAGAATATAAACAAATGAGAATATATTAAATTAAAAAGCTTCTGCATAGTGAAAGGAGCCATCTATAAAATAAAAGGCAACCTACTGAATAAGAGAAGATATTTGCACATCACATGTCAGAAAAAGGGCTAATATACAAAATACATAAACAATTCATACAACCAAATAAAAGATAAATCTAATGAGCTCTGAAATGGAGAAGTCACAGCAAAATAGTTTTATGTTGTATTTCAAATTAGTACAAAACTAAACTATTGTTGAAATAGTATTGTTGAAACTATTGTTACATAAGAGAATGCAAATTTTAAAATAAAGCAAAATCAGAGAAAGAATAAGAAATATTGGGGAAAGTTAAATGGGGTATTTACTCCCCCCCAGCACACACACCTCTGGCTTACACCAGTTCTTATATGCATAAATAAATAAATCTTTTAAAAATTCTTATTTTTATGTATTCCTCATTATTTTAGCAGGGCAGGCCACTAATTTTATTGTTGAAATATATAACTTAAAAGGTCTCCAACATTTATGTTTCTAATAATCTTTTCAATTAGCTTTAGAAGCATCTTCCAGGATTTATTAGGTTTTATTGGATGGAAAAATTATTTGAAGTTTAGCAATTTCTTTACTAACTTTTCTTTGTTGAATTTAAAAAACTCAATGCTTTTAATAAAACAAAATGTTTCTTTTGATTCTATTTTCCTTAAAATACATATTATATTTTATATGGTTAATTATTTCTTATATATGTATGTGTGTATATATATGTATGTGTGTGTGGGAGTGTGTGTGTGTGTATGTCTGCATGGATGTGTACAGAAAGACAGATAAGGAAAGAGATTCTGAGTAAACCACATATGTTCCATTGTTGTTTCCAGGTAATGGATATGGAGTGATTCTAAAAAATTATTATTGGGGGGCTTCCATGGTGGCGCAAGGGGTCAGTTAAATCTTAGTACTATGAATTCATCTGCAGCCACTGCAGCAGGAGTTTGATCCCTGGCCAGGGAGCTAACCCACATGGCAGAGCAGACCTCTCCTGTCTCACCCAGTGCTCCCCTCAGCAGTGTATTTCAGTCAATCTGCCTGTTCTGCTCCCCACTCTGTCTCTGATGAATCCTCTCATCTCCCCCAACACCTCTGGCCTACGCCCCAGTTCTTGTATGCATAAATAAATAAATCTTTTTTAAAATTCTTATTTTTATTTATTTCTTATATCTTTATCATAAATATAATTTTTGTAAACTAATAAAATTATTAATCTAAAGATATAAAATACATGGAAATAATTTTTCTGAAGATATTAGTGGTTTAAATTTAGTAAACAACCAGATCAAATATATATTTTTAAAAAGCCAAATTCGGGGCCTCCCTGGTGGGTCAGCGGTTAGGCGCTGCGCTGTGGAGCTGTCAGCAGTGGTGACGCAAGTTCAACACCCAGCCAGGGAGATTCCCACATGGCGCTGCAGACCTCTCCTGTCTTGCCCACTGCTCCCCTCAGCCGTGTGTTTCTGTCGATCTGCCTCTTCTGCTCCCTACACTGTCTCTGGTGAACCCTCTCGCCTCCCCACTCTTGTGGTCTGTACCCCAGCTTGTATGCATAAATACATAAATCTTTTAAAAAATAATAAAAAGCCAAATTATTTATACTTAGTAAAATAATTCCACAAGCATTTTCACTATTCTAATGACATAAGATTTCTAAAAACACTGCCTAGTTGTTTGGGAATATGCAACAATGTTCATACAGTCATCTTTACCATCTATATTTTTGGCTCTATGAAATTGTAACATGGCCGTGATCAATAATTTTAATCTAAAAGTTGTCCCTCCCAAAATAAATTAAATTTGATTATTTCCTCCTCAATTATTTCCTATGAGCCTCTAGCAAATGAAGAGAACTTTTCATCTATTGAAAGATCATTGACAGAGAAGAAAACTGGTAGAGATGGAAGTAATTTTATAATAAAAGCCAAATAAATGAAACATCATGTAAACTTAACTTACATTGAAACATAACTTACATTATGTTTCATTTTTTTTGGCTTTTATTATAAAATGCATCATCTTGAAAAGAGGCATGTGTTATTAAATGTCATTTTGAACAATGATACAAATTCAATTGATTAAATAATATGTTAGCTTAAAAAATGAATCTAGGAAATTATGAGAAATAGATTACTCTTTTTCTACTCTGCATTCCATTGATAAGGGAACATTTTGTTCCTGCTATGCATTTAAAAATCCCTTTGGCAGACATTCTTTCATGGGCAATCTTCCAATATTCAAACACTTTATAATCAGCAATATTCTCCAAAAGAAACAGATTCCTTTCAAATGTTATGATCTTCAAAAAGGGTTATCCTGTCCACAGTCCCTGCTTGGTTCTGGCAGTAATTAAAACTAGATAAAGATAATTTAGAATGATCTGATACATTTATTAAATCCAGCCAAATGATCCCCAGCTTGCTCTCTAGCTCATGCGGTTCATCACTGGATTATTTTACTCTTCTCCCTCATACCCTTCCTATTGCTTCTCATGATTTTTAGAACAAAGCCAATCTCTTATCAGAGCCCACAGAGCTCTACCCAGACAGCACCTGTCTGCTTTTCCTACATCATCACTTGCAGCCTGTTTCATTAGACCCCAACTGTTTAACCTTCTTCAGATGCCCAAATTTGTTCCTGTCCTAGCTGTTCACGCTTGAGGTCCCTTCTGCTTTGAGCAGTTTCCCTCATATTTTTGTTTGAATGTGGGGGATATTATGGTGGGAGTTTGTGAACTCAGCCATGAATGATGTCCTGAAGGGATTCTATCCCAATCTACATGCGGGTAAGACCTCAAGTCCATGAATCTGACTTCCTGTATGGGGGCAACTGGGAGCTATAAGCAGAGCTAAGTGACTTAACACTGAACACGAGCATGCTTTTAACTCTCTTCTTCACCTGAGCTGTTGCAGACAGCAGCTGCCTCTCTGTCCAAGCCTTTGCCCTCCCCAAAGTGGGGAGCGCCCCCAGCACCACCTCAGTAGCAGCAGGCCTCTGCCACAACCTGCAGCTCCCATAGCTGCGGCTCCACTTCGGGTAACTGGACCTTCTCCCTGTCCTGTAGAGTTCTCCTTCTATTTCTATCTTCTTGTTTAGAATAAATTGACTTCTTTTTTCTCTTTTGCTACAGCAAAGTCCCCCTCCTTTTTTTTTTTTTTTTTTTTTTTTTTTTTGACATTTGTAGCAGCAGGTGGCTGGGCCCAAAACCAAGTGAGAGAGGTTCTGATACTGTAACAATTTATGCCCGGTAACATTTTCACACACATAACTGCTTTGCATATTTCAGTTTTTGGAGCAGATTGACCTCCTTAAAGATAACTTTTCTACCACTATGCATAAAGTACTGCATTTTCCAGTCGATCTCTCCATATATTCCACTATTCACCTTTATTTTCTTTGTAGCCCTGAAAGTCTTTTGAAATATTATAATTTTTAACCTTCGATTATTTACTTACATGCTGCCTTCCCTAATAGAAAAGTAACTCCATGTAAAGAAGGGCCTTGCCTATGTTGTTCATCTACCACCTAGTATATACTCAAAAAATAGAGTGGGAAAAAAACACAGAAAAATCAAACAACTTCTCTGTCATGCCCAATCTGAAAATATTTTCAAAATATCTGAGAGGTAATCATCCTGAGGTTTTATGTGTGTAAACTTGTAAAATGCTAGCTTTTAATTAATTTTATGAACTATGTCTATCTTAAAATATCTACTATCATTTATATTTAGTGCCATTTAATTGCCATAAAAATTTCACTGCTCCCAGACTTAGACGTGAGGCTTGAAATCATGAAATACATAGAAGAAAACACAGACATGACACTTCATGACACGGACTTCAGTGATGTCTTTGGAAATTGAACAATAGCAAAGCTAAAAAGCAAAAAAAAAAAAAAAAAGATGGAACTACATCAAATTAAGAAGCTTCTTCTAGCTAGACTACTACCTCACACCCTGCACAAAAGTCAACTCAAAATGGATAAAGGACCTGGATGTAAGACCTGAAACCATAAAATGTATAGAAGAAAATATAGGCAAAACTCTACACGACATACATCTCAGCAAAATCTTGAAAGACTCATCCCTCAAAGCGAAGGAAGTGAAAGACAAGATAAACAGATGGGATTACAT